>JAWPHD010010498.1:0-93223 GCA_037043455.1 Cyrtodaria siliqua | reverse complement strand
TATTTAATGAATATATATGGAATAGTCGACATAATAATAATCAAGCAGTAAAATTCATTTATTTTATGAATATATATGGAATAGTCGACCAAAATAATAATCAAGCAGCAAAATTCATTATTTTATGAATATATATGGAATAGTCGACAAAATAATAATCAAGCAGTAAAATTCATTATTTATGAATATATATAGGAATAGTCGACATAATAATTAATCAAGCAGTAAAATTCATTATTTAATAA
This sequence comes from Cyrtodaria siliqua, assembly GCA_037043455.1. Lineage (NCBI taxonomy): Eukaryota > Metazoa > Mollusca > Bivalvia > Adapedonta > Hiatellidae > Cyrtodaria > Cyrtodaria siliqua. The sequence goes on along the minus strand of JAWPHD010010498.1, from coordinate 92,978 downwards.
ATATATTGGAATAGTCGACAAAATAATAATCAAGCAGTAAACTTCATTATTTTATGAATATATAAGGAAATAGTCGACAAAATAATAATCAAGCAGTAAAATTCATTATTTATGAATATATATGGAATAGTCGACATAATAATAATCAAGCAGTAAAATTCATTATTTTATGAATATATATGGAATAGTCGACAAAATAATAATCAAGCAGTAAAATTCATTATTTTATGAATATATATGGAATAGTCGACAAAATAATAATCAAGCAGTAAATTCATTATTTTATGAATATATATGGAATAGTCGACATAATAATAATCAAGCAGTAAAATTCATTATTTTATGAATATATATGGAATAGTCGACAAAATAATAATCAAGCAGTAAACTTCATTATTTTATGAATATATATGGAATAGTCGACAAAATAATAATCAAGCAGTAAAATTCATTATTTTATGAATATATATGGAATAGTCGACAAAATAATAATCAAGCAGTAAAATTCATTATTTTATGAATATATATGGAATAGTCGACAAAATAATAATCAAGCAGTAAAATTCATTATTTTATGAATATATATGGAATAGTCGACAAATAATAATCAGGCAGTAAAATTCATTATTTTATGAATATATGGAATAGTCGACAAAATAATAATCAAGCAGTAAAATTCATTATTTTATGAATATATATGGAATAGTCGACAAAATAATAATCAAGCAGTAAAATTCATTATTTTATGAATATATATGGAATAGTCGACAAAATAATAATCAAGCAGTAAACTTCATATTTTATGAATATATATGGAATAGTCGACAAAATAATAATCAGGCAGTAAAAATTCATTATTTTATGAATATATATGGAATAGTCGACAAAATAATAATCAAGCAGTAAAATTCATTATTTTATGAATATATATGGAATAGTCGACAAAATAATAATCAAGCAGTAAAATTCATAATTTATGAATATATATGGAATAGTCGACAAAATAATAATCAAGCAGTAAAATTCATTATTTTATGAATATATGTGGAATAGTCGACATAATAATCAAGCAGTAAAATTCATTATTTTATGAATATATTGGAATAGTCGACAAAATAAACAGAGATGTCGTAAATCAGTATTATGATGAGGAGGACTAAATATGTTAAATATAGAATACTTTATGACAGCCCTAAAGGTCACGTGGTGCTAATATAGAATACTTTATGACAGCCCTGAAGGTCACGTGGATAAGCAGACAAAACATGGTTACTACAAAATAGTGCCACCTTCATGAAACTATGTACGCCTTTGCAAAGGCACTTGCCGAATTTGGGCAAAATTTTATTAACAACTTGAACAAGATAGACAACCCATTTTAGAATGATTTATATAGTTCTTTGAGTCAACTGAAAACAGAACTTGCTCCAAATTCATTGAATGAACTATTAATGAACCAGTTTTTCTCAATGATACAATTAAGACTGGAAGAAATTGTTTATATAGTAAACGATATATAGACAGAAATATTATTTTTGTTAATGATTGTGTAGATGAAATGGTGATTTTCTGTCTTTTTGACTTGTTTCAAGGAAACTATGGATATTTTTCGAACTTATTGAATATGAACGGATAACAAGGGCAATACAATCAACAGTCAGACATTAAGAAATCACAAAAGATAAATGTAAAATATTTGGATCTATTCAAAAAGTAGTCTTGTATCTAATTAAGAAAGATGACAAGGGGTGCACAAATATTTCATAACTCTGAATAGAAAAAGAACTGATTCTAAGGCAATACTTAAAGCAGAAATTGGTCTTAAATCAACAAATCCGCTTTTGATATGTTTTTAAGTATTAAATAAGCATTATAAATACGATTTTTACTATGCCATTGATGTATGTTCAGTGAAAATATGTTTTTAAAGATAAAAATCGAACAGGCGAACAGGCATTGCTAAAAACTCGAAAAAAATCTAAGGGGAAAAACTCTTGCGAGAATTACCGGAAGTGACGTCATTGGGAACAAACTATTTTTTGTTTACATTGGGACTAAACGCAAACGGTATACCTTGTGTGAAAATGTGAGATTTAAGCGATAATGATACTGAGTCAGAGGAAATGCCCGTGATATGATGGTTACACAATGAACAACTTACGATTTTGAGCCAGAACACGTGTCTGAGGACGAAAATACATCGGATTCATCAACTGAGGATGAAGTCGAACGCTGTGCAGGTGCAATTGGAGAGCTTGTAAAGACTATCGTGTCATGTCATTCGTTACGTTTAGCGTTCATTACACTATTCACTAATCTAACACAATAGTGTATTTATACACTTACAGCAACAACAAACAAAAAACAACGTAAACATAGTTTTCATCGAAATCTGACAGTAAAATCACCCGCAACACTGCAATATCTTGGTACATACACAATATTAAACCGCTAAATGTAGTATATTCCGAATGAATGGACCTTGGTTAATACCTATACATTAATACGACCGTCATATTTTTTGGCCGATAAGTGGACATAGAACAAATATATTTATTAGATATTATCCATAATGATAAAAAATTAATAAAACCAATAATAAATGAAACAGCAATATAATTTCGGCACCATAATTTCTATAGTATTATATATTTGCCATAAGTCGCCATCAACACCAAACACTCTGGGAGCGGTGTTTGCAATATATCACGCTCTCTAGTCTCCACTGCCCCCAAATATCAATACAGAATAATCAAATATTGAGGTGCACTATTGAAGTACAGCCTAATTAGGGTACATACGTCGGTATATCACAAAAGCACGCACCATTTAGGGAAACCTAGTTTTATGATATATTTCCTGTTTATTGCAACTAATTGAGGGGTGTAATACCGCCGAGGGCAGACGCGTATTGCACAAGACGGATATATCACATGATATGCGAGCTCCATATTTGTCGCGCACAAAGAGAGAAAAAATAATATAGCCAAATGTATTATGAGCACGAAAAAGACAGTTAGTAAGTATACTTACTCATGTATACTTTACTCCTGATATACAGATCGAAAACAGACCAAACATATCAAATTACCATAATATAAAGTATATTATTCTATTATACTTGTTTTACTTATTGCACGAGCTAATAGGTGTTATTGTTGTTGCTTTGCCGTAAAACATTACTGAATTAATATAAAAGCTAGAAATATTATTAATTTTCTGCCTTGTAATAGATATCCATGAAACCTTTTGTATTTTTTTTCAAATCCATAGACCTATATATGTTGATAATATATATTTATGACACTATTGGCAGAAGAGGGTGAATAATTTAAAATTAAAATTTGGAAACAAAGACACAGTGTTTATATCACCGGATTCATTTAAATTTATATGCTGAACGTTCTTAGCAATATTTTTAAAAAAGACGGCTACATATTATTAGCGCCGTCAACTCTTCATTGATTCACGTAAAAACGCATGCTTCTGATTCAACAGCTAAACATTCACGGTGTATATAAAGATCTAAAACTATACACCTTTCTTCAATTTATCATACGTATACCCGATGAGGTGCTAAGATAATTGAACATAAATTTCAATCTTACTTCATGTATGAATTTCCGCCTCAACGCCGTCGAATAGGCGAATACAACTTGCTTGGAGACGGCGGGGTTATGCACTTCTCATTTGTATAGTCAAATACCGTTGATACCGCTATTGATTTTAAAATGCATGGCCTTTTGTTCTCCAAATTCAAAGATAATGAAACCAAAGGATGGACTTCCCACGAAGTCAACTCAAAATGTTTGCTACAAACTCGCGCGTCTTTCGTAGGTTCCCACTTTCTCGACGAGTCGGGCGATTTTCTTGGGTAACGGTCTACCCACACTTTAAATCTTAATATATCATTATCTAGTTTAGGGAAACGAAAGAAAATTAGGTTATTATATTGTCCTTCTTTATGCAAACTTTTTCACCCAGCAACAGCACACGGCATTTTTAACAAGTACCATAAAACGTAATCCTACATAGACAATACTATACAACTCAATGCGACACCGCTAATCGTATGGTACTAATGACGTCACAGGATCACGTGATACTTACCAGGGCGAAACTCGAAGCGTGTGCGCTATGAGATAAAATTGGCTACTGTGAGAAAACGGGACAACCAATAAATGTAAGATTTGAACAGATTGTATATTATATACATATATTTCCGAATATATACTCAAATGACACGCACTATTTCACCTCTAAGGAAGTTGGCTGGTCAATATACGCATGCGCCGTATGACGTAATACGTCAGGTAATGTCGTAAACTGTTTCGCCCACAAAGCACAATATATTGGTTTCTTATAGAAATTTTAATGAACTGATGTAAATATAATTCATTTTATATACAAATAATCTGAAAACTATGCGTGATAACATATTTTATATTTCAACATTACGACAATCGGACGTCGTCTAACAGATGGCGCCATATTAAAAGTATGTTTTGATATTTTTTTGGCTTGTATGTTTTTTACATATTTTCATACCGTGATACGTTTGCCGTTTTAAAAAATTCTACAATGCGGCGTCATAGATTAAAAGGAAGATTCGTTAGAATATCAGCTTCAAAGGAAATTAAACAAGCATCTGATACTTTGAAACAGAAATGGAATTTACAGGAATCGCTGGACGACCATTCATATTTTTCTTCGACTTCATCAACAAGTAATTTGCCAGATATCTCAATTCTGGGTCATGAGGAATTCGTAAAAGCTGACGATACACGTGAACCATGGACACTTGGCAGACCAGTGCTAGAGTTAGAAATTTTAGCAGACGGATTAAAGGCATGTATTTCGTGTGGTGGTCATCTTCATCTACACCATTGCATATATATACAGACATTCGGTCTAGCGGCCGTGCTGTCCGTGAAGTGCTACAACTTTGACTGCCAGACACTCAAATAAATATCAACGGGGAAAAAACATAGGAAAACTTTTGACATGAACACCAGGCTAGCAACAGTTAAATACATGTAAATATTGATCATTTTGTTGGTTATTAGAAAATAAGTGCATAAAATAAACGTCTACGAACGGCGAGACAAATTTTGATATACGCTGTCAAGGAGACGACAACAATAGACTTCTTCGTTTATTTATTAGACAATATTATTTCCTCATAAGTCATAAACGCTTAATTCAGTAAGCTTCTTTTACATGCGAACATGCGGTATTGTCTCACATTTTCGCGGTATTCAGAGTTAAGTTAAACATTTAAAATGTTCATCCTTGCTCAACTTCATTCTGTTCATACTGTCATCGAAGCCATCTTATAAACCGTTTGTTTCTTACGACTTATCACACTCAAGAGAAGTTTTAAAAGAGTGGTTGCCTGGTAGGGGGTTAGCTGTGATAATTTGGTTGATATGTCTGTTGTTAGAGTGCATTAGTTAAAAGTCATTTAAGACCCAGGATTATAGTCAATATTGAGCCACAATAGTTTCACCCCCTGTTTCAATTTTGAGCTAGTCCAGGAACATTCATGTATAAATATCAGCAGTGCTTCTCTGACATTAGAAATCTTGGGAAGCATTTCAATACCAGGGTATAAAACGATGTGCTGTAAAACGTTTTTTTAGTATACAAAGTCTGAGACCAAGTGCAGGTGCTCAATGTCACATAGTTTGCAACGAATATACATTGATATATTAAGAGTATTTTGAAGCTGCGCTTACCTACACACTGGCTTACACAAGGCTCTTGATGTAGTTATACCGATTACTGTGAGACTGGGAAATGACTTGGTGAAAACAGTCTGACACTGACACTGCCTCTAAGTAGTCCTGGACAAATAACATATTGTCCCATTTATTTTTAATATTAATAACTATGTGCAGCTTTGTTAATGCTATCAATGCCAGCTTTCCATAATAGTTTGCTTAAAACACAACTGGAATGGAAAGTGGTGCTTTCTGGATACCGTCCAAAATTAAGTCACAGACCAGACACACTGAGGCATTCATGAACTAATAGTATTTTCAAGGCTTATATTTACATCAATCATTCATCACTCATGGGTTCTAAAAATGATCAGAATTAAGTTAATATATACGAACCACCACTATTTCATATGTTTTAACGTCAAACACTTGTCCTACAGTAATTAAAGGTGTATTTACTAACACAAATCCCTACACAGGCTACAGACAATCCATGCTATGACCCATTTGCTTGGTGTTTAATTCTCCGACATAGATGATTGATCTATTTGTTTGTAGTTTGTAAATTACGCACTCACTCAAGTCAATCATGTAAAACTTCTATTACACAGAATCTCTTAAATTTGATTGGTTGACAAGGTAAACAAACCAAAAAAGTTTAAAAATTAAAATTCATAAACTTTTGAAGAGTACTTATAAAGGTTGAATCATACATTTGTGCAATGTATTCATAATTTGCATAATCAAATAAAGAAGTATATTTTACATTTTTCTAATGTTTCTACATGCAAGTAGGTGGGTCAGAACCATCCGACCCAAACAGCTTTTTCAAAACACACTCGTCGTATGGCTTATGTATGTTTTTATGATAAAACTAAGATAGGTCTTTCAAAACAAGTAATACAAAATATAGCTTTCTATATTAGGGAACTCAGTATAGAGCTTAGAGCTATAAGGTAGGCCTGAAAATGAATTGATGTAGTATGACCTACAGCATAATGATAAAGTGTAGTTATATCTAAATGTGAAATCGTTAATATAGTTTAGTTACCTCCCTTAGTATACATTCCGCCATTTATATATTGATTCGAACTGCTACTGTTTTTTTTCTGTTTTTCAATCACATATAATTGATGATTGATGGACCCTTTGGAGAATTTGAATTTGAATGTTGATGGTATCAAACTATAAACGCATACAATCAACGACAAGGTATGAACGTTTTTTTTTAGATTGTTTACCTTAATATTATTTTATTGCAGACATGTACATGTAACAATATTTATCTTAATGTAGCATTGGCCACTTGTTTATCTATTTAACTGTATTCCCTGAGTACACAACTGGAAATCAAATCAAAATATCTCTTTCCACTAAAAAGTTATGATTTTTTTAAGATATTGCCCGTAAACACCTACAAATTTATGACAATTTAAAATTAATCAAAAGCAACTGTAACATTATCATGTATGATTCAATGTTATTTGATCTTTCCCACAATGCTCCAGCATTATCATATATAAAAGGGACACTGTCCGTAAGTAAACAGATATTGAGCATACCCATATAACTGTCTGACTTTTATTCAGTGAAATGTATACATGAAAACATGAGAATAGACCCTTAGAAGTATGTAGGAATACATTCGTGAGTTTGAAAAAAAAGAAGTTTTAATTATTATATGTAAATAAAGTGGGACCCACAATATTTACCTTTTCTGCGATCACGTGACTTCCATTAGCGCATTAGGTTTTGACCATAGTATGTATTGCGAAATATGTATAGCCCGCTTAGCTCAGTCGGGAGCGATATAGACCACTTTACGTTCACTGTTATTACTGCGAGTGTAAAGAAAATGTAATTTTAGTTTGGGCTGCGAGTTCAATCTCACGAAGCGGATTTTCTTTTTTTTTGTAACGCGATTGAATTCCGTTAAACAATTTTGCTTTTAATTAGTAAAAATTCAATAATGTTTAGTGTGTAATGTTTGTGAACATAATTATTGTGTGTTTCATGAGCTAAAAGTTACGGACAGTGTCCCTTTAAAGGGAATGTAGCGACATAGCCAAACAAGCTCTATTATTGAGAGTTCTGAAAAACTTGGAAACAGGTGAACGAATTATCAAAATCGGATAATAAACAAAAAAGATATGACCATTTAAAGGTTGTTCTAAAACGAATATGGGAGCCGCCATTTTAAGAACTATGACGTCACAGTTCCATAATACCATATATGGAATATTGATAAATATCATTTAAAACAAAGAAAATCACTGCAAATGAATGCATTTTTTACTGGTCATATAAAGCATTATTGCCATTAAGTATTACATATTTTTCATACAGTTGCTGTCATTTTCCCCTATAAATCAGTAAATTTTCATATTTATCAATATTCCATATATGGTCATTTAGAACCGTGATGTCATAGCTCTCAAATCCATATCCGTTTCAACAGAAACTTCAAATGATTATATTTTCTTTGTTTATCATCCGATTTTGATAATTCTTTCACCTTTATTCAAGTTTTTCAGAACTCTCAATCATAATGATGGTTTTGCTGTGTCGCTACATTCCCTTTAAGGTATACTTTCCCGCAACACAGCAGTCAGCACGCGGCCTCTCCCGTTGAGTATCTTCTGTATATATATTGTTGTATATATGTAAGTCATCTATATATATATATTGTTGTATATATGTTAGTCATCTATATATATATATATTGTTGTATATATGTTAGTCATCTATATATATATTGTTGTATATATGTCAGTCATCTATATATATATATATTGTTGTATATATGTTAGTCATCTGTATATATATTGTTGTATATATGTCAGTCATCTATATATATATATATTGTTGTATATATGTTAGTCATCTATATATATATATATTGTTGTATACATGTCAGTCATCTATATATATATATATTGTTGTATATATGTCAGTCATCTATATATATATATATTGTTGTATATATGTTAGTCATCTGTATATATATTGTTGTATATATGTAAGTCATCTATATATATATATTGTTGTATATATGTTAGTCATCTATATATATATATATTGTTGTATATATGTTAGTCATCTATATATATATTGTTGTATATATGTTAGTCATCTGTATATATATTGTTGTATATATGTCAGTCATCTATATATATATATATTGTTGTATATATGTTAGTCATCTGTATATATATTGTTGTATATATGTAAGTCATCTATATATATATATTGTTGTATATATGTTAGTCATCTATATATATATATATTGTTGTATATATGTTAGTCATCTATATATATATTGTTGTATATATGTCAGTCATCTATATATATATATATTGTTGTATATATGTTAGTCATCTGTATATATATTGTTGTATATATGTAAGTCATCTATATATATATATTGTTGTATATATGTTAGTCATCTATATATATATATATTGTTGTATATATGTTAGTCATCTATATATATATTGTTGTATATATGTTAGTCATCTGTATATATATTGTTGTATATATGTCAGTCATCTATATATATATATATTGTTGTATATATGTTAGTCATCTATATATATATATATTGTTGTATATATGTCAGTCATCTATATATATATATATTGTTGTATATATGTCAGTCATCTATATATATATATATTGTTGTATATATGTTAGTCATCTGTATATATATTGTTGTATATATGTAAGTCATCTCTATATATATATATTGTTGTATATATGTTAGTCATCTGTATATATATTGTTGTATATATGTAAGTCATCTATATATATATATTGTTGTATATATGTTAGTCATCTATATATATATATATTGTTGTATATATGTCAGTCATCTATATATATATATATATTGTTGTATATATGTTAGTCATCTGTATATATATTGTTGTATATATGTAAGTCATCTATATATATATATTGTTGTATATATGTTAGTCATCTATATATATATATATTGTTGTATATATGTTAGTCATCTATATATATATTGTTGTATATATGTTAGTCATCTGTATATATATTGTTGTATATATGTCAGTCATCTATATATATATATATTGTTGTATATATGTTAGTCATCTATATATATATATATTGTTGTATATATGTCAGTCATCTATATATATATATATTGTTGTATATATGTCAGTCATCTATATATATATATATTGTTGTATATATGTTAGTCATCTGTATATATATTGTTGTATATATGTAAGTCATCGATATATATATATATTGTTGTATATATGTTAGTCATCTATATATATATATATTGTTGTATATATGTTAGTCATCTATATATATATTGTTGTATATATGTTAGTCATCTGTATATATATTGTTGTATATATGTCAGTCATCTATATATATATATATTGTTGTATATATGTTAGTCATCTATATATATATTGTTGTTTATATGTTAGTCATCTATATATATATTGTTGTATATATGTTAGTCATCTATATATATATATTGTTGTATATATGTTAGTCATCTATATATATATATTGTTGTATATATTTTAGTCGTCTTTATATATATTGTTGTATATATGTTAGTCATCTGTATATATATTGTTGTATATATGTTATTCATCTATATATATATATTGTTGTATATATGTTATTCATCTATATTTATATATGTTATTTAAGTGGATTAAACAGTCTGATAATGAAGTTATTAATCTTACAGTGTGATAATGAAGTTATTAATCTTACAGCATGATAATGAAGTTATTAATCTTACAGTGTGATAATGAAGTTATTAATCTTACAGCATGATAATAAAGTTATTAATCTTACAGTGTGATAATGAAGTTATTAATCGTACAGTATGATAATGAGGTTATTAATCTTACCGTATGATAATGAAGTTATTAATCTTACAGTATGATAATGAAGTTATTAATCTTACAGTATGATAATGAAGTTATTAATCTTACAGTATGATAATGAAGTTATTAATCTTACAGTGTGATAATGAAGTTATTAATCTTACAGTGTGATAATGAAGTTATTAATCGTACAGTATGATAATGAGGTTATTAATCTTACCGTATGATAATGAAGTTATTAATCTTACAGTGTGATAATGAAGTTATTAATCTTACAGTGTGATAATGAAGTTATTAATCTTACAGTGTGAAAATGAAGTTATTAATCTTACAGTGTGATAATGAAGTTATTAATCTTACAGTGTGATAATGAAGTTATTAATCTTACAGTATGATAATGAAGTTATTAATCTTACAGTATGATAATGAAGTTATTAATCTTACAGTGTGATAATGAAGTTATTAATCTTTCAGTATGATAATGAAGTTATTAATCTTACAGTATGATAATGAAGTTATTAATCTTACAGTATGATAATGAAGTTATTAATCTTACAGTGTGATAATGAAGTTATTAATCTTACAGTGTGATAATGAAGTTATTAATCTTACAGTATGATAATGAAGTTATTAATCTTACAGTATGATAATGAAGTTATTAATCTTACAGTATGATAATGAAGTTATTAATCTTACAGTATGATCATGAAGTTATTAATCTTACAGTGTGATAATGAAGTTATTAATCTTACAGTGTGATAATGAAGTTATTAATCTTACAGTGTGATAATGAAGTTATTAATCTTACAGTCTGATAATGAAGTTATTAATCTTACAGTGTGATAATGAAGTTATTAATCTTACAGTGTGATAATGAAGTTATTAATTTTACAGTATGATAATGAAGTTATTAATCTTACAGTGTGATAATGAAGTTATTAATCTTACAGTATGATAATGAAGTTATTAATCTTACAGTGTGATAATGAAGTTATTAATCTTACAGTATGATAATGAAGTTATTAATCTTACAGTATGATAATGAAGTTATTAATCTTACAGTCTGATAATGAAGTTATTAATCTTACAGTATGATAATGAAGTTATTAATCTTACAGTCTGATAATGAAGTTATTAATCTTACAGTATGATAATGAAGTTATTAATCTTACAGTGTGATAATGAAGTTATTAATCTTACAGTATGATAATGAAGTTATTAATCTTACAGCGTGATAATGAAGTTATTAATCTTACAGCGTGATAATAAAGTCATTAATCTTACAGTGTGATAATGAAGTTATTAATCGTACAGTATGATAATGAGGTTATTAATCTTACCGTATGATAATGAAGTTATTAATCTTACAGTATGATAATGAAGTTATGAATCTTACCGTATGATAATGAAGTTATTAATCTTACAGTGTGATAATGAAGTTATTAATCTTACAGTGTGATAATGAAGTTATTAATCTTACAGCATGATAATAAAGTTATTAATCTTACAGTGTGATAATGAAGTTATTAATCGTACAGTATGATAATGAGGTTATTAATCTTACCGTATGATAATGAAATTATTAATCGTACAGTTATGATAATGAAGTTATTAATCTTACAGTATGATAATGAAGTTATTAATCTTACAGTATGATAATGAAGTTATTAATCTTACAGTATGATAATGAAGTTATTAATCTTACAGTATGATAATGAAGTTATTAATCTTACAGTATGATAATGAAGTTATTAATCTTACAGTGTGATAATGAAGTTATTAATCTTACAGTATGATAATGAAGTTATTAATCTTACAATGTGATAATGAAGTTATTAATCTTACAGTGTGATAATGAAGTTATTAATCTTACAGTCTGATAATGAAGTTATTAATCTTACAGTCTGATGATGAAGTTATTAATCTTACAGTCTGATGATGAAGTTATTAATCTTACAGTATGATAATGAAGTTATTAATCTTACAGTCTGATAATGAAGTTATTAATCTTACAGTATGATAATTAAGTTATTAATCTTACAGTATGATAATGAAGTTATTAATCTTACAGTGTGATAATGAAGTTATTAATCTTACAGTATGAAAACTGCGGAATTGGTTCTATTATATTTCTAACTCTACTCTCTCTAGTCTAAACTCAATTTCTCAGCTGTGAAACTTTCAGTGAAAGTAAAACAGAATAATATTTAAAATTTCAATATAATGTTTAAGTCTTAAGCGCATTACAATAAAACAAACTGCGAAAAACAAAATTATTCAATGAATATGTACTAAAAATCAACGAAGAGTAACTTTCAAAGGGTATATCAATAATACACTATCAGTGACACAATCATGAATCGGACCCAATACCCCACCCATAAAATAACACAGAAATCTGGTAAACGAAGTTTTATTTCCAGCATTCTTTACCTAAACATGTTAATTTTTGAGTAACACATTAATTATCCCATCATATAAACTATAACTGTGAGTTAGTGACGCTGGTAGAAAACGGTATGTTCTCCAAATCAAAAATACGGCAGTTATATTATCAAGTTAAACGACGGGCGCCGCTATCTTGGATTATCGGTCTTGATTTGGCAGTCGGTATGATTAAAAGCTCTATTCTTTATCATTCCGGTAAATTTTAATTTGAAATATACCATCTATCACTTGATAACAAATTAAACAATCGTATTATACCACAATAATGAACAAAATTGCTAGATTTTAGGAAAACGCCGTTATAGTGAATTTGAGCTGATTTGCCTCATTCCGAAATATCATAACAATCTAGGTTTAATTGCTTGGTACTCGGCTTTACTATGGTAATTCATTATAAAGCCGAATTAAACCATGCATATTGTTAGGTTGCTATTTTTAAGTATTGAATATTCATGAGATATTAACCACTTATAGGATATGTTGTCTGCTTTTAATTTAGTCTTTTGGCTGTTACTTGTGATACGCAGGCTCCATAACCGCTGCTCCCAACTAAATTCCATTATGTTTATTTCGCTCTTCGGGACATTTAATTTTATTAGATACTTTGACCATACGCCGTACGACATGTGGAAGCATATGACTCCATGTCCACCGCCGTATGCATGCCATCTTCGGGATAGTTTAAATTGTGTAGTATTGATTTGATGAATATTGAGTTCTGCTCAACCCGGGGCTAGAGGGCGTGAGCGGTAGCTAGCATATTACACTACCGCTCAGGATCAGTTTCAATCAAACCGAGACTGCAATATTTAATATGTGTCGTGCTCGGCCGTTTCCAAAGGTCCATTATCATACTTTTGTTTTGGCAATGCTACTTAATGGCTATTGTTTTATATTAGCCTGGGGTAAGAAGGTACAGGATTATTTCCTTCTTTAATGTGTTGCTCATTCTAGTAAGGTATGCAATGAAAGCATGTACACGAAAAACACGCCAATTGCGTCATTGGTACATAAGAAACCCAGCACCTGCGAACGGCGGCGTTGATTGCACCCTGCTAGGAGCAGCCCCCGAAACACAATCGTGTAATACTGACCCTTGTTCATAGTAACACATGTAATTACCCATGATAGTTGATGAGCCGTTAAACATCTATGCAAATATTGATGCTTTAGTCCGAAACCTGAGCGGGAAACTATTGTAATGGATGGCTTGAAGGAATCTTCCCTCGAGTACATCGCAAAGATGACATGATGTAACATCTTGCTTAAATAATTTTTAATATTCAAGGATAATTGAAACATATAACTCAAACTTGATGTTGAAGGATTGTTTTTAAAATTGTAAAACAGATAAATTCACCTGTATGATGAAGGATTGGATTTAACATTGTAAAACTATGCTTGATATAATATGAATTGATCTGTATGTTGAAGGATTGGTTATAACATTGTAAAACTATGCTTGATATATGATAAATTCACCTGTATGTTGAAGGATTGGTTATAACATTCTAAAACTATGCTTGATATATTATAAATTCACCTGTATGTTGAAGGATTGGTTTTAACATTGTAAAGCTATCCTTGATATAAAGTAATATATATTATTTTTAACAGTGTAAAGCTATACTTGGTGTAAGATAAATTTACCTGTGTGTTGGAGGAGTGGATTTGTGCCTGTGTGTATGTACGTTTGTTATACTTCAGAGCTTATTGGATCACCTGTGCCCCCGTGAGACTGACTACACATTGTTTACAAACGTAAAATATGGTTATTAGGAATTGGCTTGTAAAAGTAGTTTCTTAATTTTAGTATTAAATAGAAATATGATTTTAAAGGGGTTTGTTGGAGGTACCCAGATGAAAAAAAACTCACTGCAGGTATTTTCGTATGCAATATAATGGACGGCCATGAAACGTAAAAAGTTGAAATACACAACGTAACAGATTTTTTTATATTTGTCGTCATTAAATGAGTGTACATTGTCAGTTGAATACATGCTACATAACTGGTGTCATGTTGTCCGCCATCCTGAAATCTGCGTAAAATCCAGTTTGTTTACAGTGATGTTGTTAAGTAACTGTCCTCCGCGGCGTGATCGTACACCCGCAGATGTTCATACTTCATCTTTTATCAATCATGTGGACTCATCGGCTCTATTCAGGTATATATTAGTGACATGTTTCTGTTGCCTGCGTAGCATGACAGCAGGTTTTTTTCCACAAAATTGGGAAGAGGCCATTTTGGGGAAAACGTCCACTTATTTCTCATTTTGGGAAATATGTAAAAAATTCATAATTAAGTTAATATGACAATTCTATGCTATATATTTTTATCCATTATTTATTAATAAATGACTTCTCAGTCAGAACTGATTTAACAGACAAAAACGCAATGCATATTTAATGTGTTCTGTTGCTTTCTGATAGGGAAATAGTTTTGTCACAGTTGGGAAAAACACTCAAGTTTCAGTTGGGAAGAGTCCTTTAACAGTCCTTCTAATACATAACATGCATAAGGTAAAAACAACTTTGGACAGACACTTAGTGATACTTTGTCCGTGGTATGTCGCCTGTCACACTTTAACCTGCACCCTAACCTTGGCCATAACTTGAAAAATTATTTTCATAAAACTTTAACCTGCAGTCTAACAACGCTCATAACTGGCCATATATTAAGTGTTTAACCTATGTTCATGAAACTTCACACAAATATTCATCGTACGCCATAGAATGTTGTTACCCATGACCAATAACTAATAATTTTGTTAGAGTTATGCCCTTTTTCATTAAGGTTTCACCTGCAACCTAACCAAGCTCATAACTGACCATAACTTGAAAATATATCTCACCTATGTACATGAAACTTCACACACATCTTCATCCTACTCAATGAAATGTCGTTATTCATGCTTAATAACTGTGATTTTCATTTTGACAGAGTTATTTCCCTTTCATAAAGTCTAATATGGCTTATAACTTCTTATTGACTTCTTATTGACTTATGGTCATAACACTTTTTCTTCTGTAGCAATTATTCAGTACCGTTGAAATGTCCAATAGCTTTGACTTTCATTTTTGCAGAGTTATGGCCCTTTTCATAAAACTTTAACCTGCAACTTAACATGGATCGTAATTGGCAAAATACTGGTCTTTGGTCATGAAACTTTATACAGTTCCTACTTATCAGTTATCCAATGAAAATTAATGCTCCTTTTTCATAAACTTAACAATTAAAAATATATCTGCTTCATAATTCATAAATGATTACACCCTGATTACACCCATGTCTGCAAACGTTATTGTTTGACGGTGCTTGCTGCTATAAGCAGCACATAGCAGGCGACACAAGCGTTCCATGGAAAACCCTTCTAGTTGTATTTTCTGAACATATAGTCAGGCTTGAAGTATTGCATTTTAACAGGTCTAGAGCTATCAGTAATCGTGTATATCTTTACTGTGACGTACGATGCTGGTGTCTTATGAAGCCTGAATATCACTTTTTACAATAGTATGGTGTTTTACTTCAATAGTTTATACCTTATAAAAAATGGAGGCGTACGCATTAAACTTGTATGGCATTTAATTTGTTTCAGATAACACACTACGACGACATTACATACGAAGTACAGGCGGATAAATATGCAGAACAGTAGACACGATTCAACTGCAACACTGGGTAGTCATAACAGGTACATGTAGGCGAGAAACCATTGAAGTCTAACATGTGCAGTAAAGGATTTACCGAGTCAGGCCATCTTAAATCACATATGCACGCTAATACTGGCGAGAAGCCATGTACGTGTAATGTGTGTAATAAAAGATTTACCCACTCAGCCCATCTTAAAAGACATATGCGCATACATACAGGCGAGACACCATATAAGTGCAGCGTGTGCAGTAAAGGATTTACCCAGTCAGCCCATCTTAAAAGACATATATGCACACATACAGGCGAGACACCATATACGTGCAGCGTGTGTAGTAAAGGATTTACCCAGTCAGCCCATCTTAGAATACATATGAGCATACATACCGGCGAGACACCATATAAGTGTAGCGTGTGCAGTAAAAGATTTACCCAGTCAGCCCATCTTAACAGACACATGCGCATACATACAGGTGATACACCATATATGTGTAGCATTTGCAGCAAGGAATTTATGAACTCGAGTAATCTTAACAGACATATGCGCATACATACACCATAAACGTGGAGCATTTGCAGTAACGGATTTACCGAGTCAGGTAATCTTAAAGCACACATGGGTATACATACAGGCGAGAAGAAACATTTTAAGTGAGGCAAAGGCAGTAAACTATTTTCTATTTCAAGCAGTCTTAAAAGACACATTCGCATGCATGTTAAAGTGCATGTTTCTCCATGTATCTGAGACTACCATTAAGTTTATCATGATGACAAAGGGTACATACAGTTATACAGTCTGTATGACGATAAACTCATGTGTTTGTTTGTAGCAAAGTATTGAACAGGCTGATCTTTAAAATACCCACGCATATATAGAAAGGCGAGCTAATATGCAAATTATTTAGCTGTAAACTGTGCAGCAATATGGTTTACTCGGGGTAGATAGACGTTCACTGCACATTAGTAGAATGAGGTATTTAATCCAGCCAACGGACCGTAATTACACATGTAATGTAAGTTAGGAACTTTCCTTGTGGACAATACAATATACTCAAGTGTGGAAGGCTGGCACCTGAGCTATTATCCCGATAAACGTAGCATACCCAGGAACCAGGCATGTTCTGTTCTATATACACCCCGATACAAATTGTTATTGATATCATAGTCATGTGTGTAATTAGACTATTGCATGAGTTATGTCATTTTGAAACTGGCACTGTTTGCATGTAATTGCTTAAATATCCGTCATATATGACACTATGGATATCTTTATTATGAATTAAGAATATTATGAATGTATTAACCAATGAGTGTTTGTCGGATTTGTAGTATTGTTGTGTATATGGATGTTTGCGTGTGTGCGCATGAGTATGAATGTTTTTATTTGTATTTATAACTGTTATAGCATTATTGTTCGAAGGCCACATTGAAAATAAGTGTTTGTATTTCATGTGCATAACTCAATATGTTTTCACCTTCGTTAAATAAAGAAATTATTATTATTATTATTATGAGCATTCGGAAACTGTAAGATGGAAAGTGGAATCATGAGCTTCCGTTCTGGTAACTGATATACACGGTGTCTCTGATACGTTATCTTCAGTTCACATCCCGATACATGTTCTGATAACTGATATACACGGTGTCTCTGATACGTTATCTTTAGTTCACATCCCGATACATGTTCTGATAACTGATATACACAGTGTCTCTGATACGTTATCTTTAGTTCACATCCCGATACATGTTCTGATAACTGATATACACGGTGTCTCTGATACGTTATCTTTAGTTCACATCCCGATACATGTTTGCAGTGGAAAATTACTGACTCTGAATACGGTGTAGAATACCGTTGTTTTGTATGTAACATTTACCTTTCACATTATGTACCTGTATATGTATGCATGTAACAAGTGTACAATACATTACACAAACAGAGGTTTATTTTATGTGTGGGCGGGTACAAATGTTCACTATACTGTGAGTTTGGACAGAGGTTTATTGTATGTGTGGGCGGGTACAAATGTTCACTATACTGTGAGTTTGGACAGAGGTTTATTGTATGTGTGGGCGGGTACAAATGTTCTCTATACTGTGAGTTTGGACAGAGGTTTATTGTATGTGTGGGCGGGTACAAATGTTCACTATACTGTGAGTTTGGACTCTTATAATCGAGGAATGTTACAGATTATGAAAGCACGCGAGTGACACAATGTATACATGCAGGTAATATTCGCGTAATAGCATGACGCCATCTGGGTGTTCATCAATGCAAATAATAAATAATACCCACATATTTGTATTGTTC
The DNA here is from genome assembly GCA_037043455.1 of Cyrtodaria siliqua. Taxonomy (NCBI): domain Eukaryota; kingdom Metazoa; phylum Mollusca; class Bivalvia; order Adapedonta; family Hiatellidae; genus Cyrtodaria; species Cyrtodaria siliqua. The sequence goes on along the minus strand of JAWPHD010010498.1, from coordinate 73,964 downwards.
AAAGGTAGTAATCTACAGCAAATGTGAACTATTCAGGTCCTGTTCAGGAAGTTTGTCTTTCAATCCAAGAAGCTCTAGACTATGGACATTCCGTAATCATAAACATATGTGCTGTTGTTATACATGCATACTCCAATGTGTTTTATTTTATAGAAATGTCTATTTGCCCAACATATGCCTATATATACAGAAGAGAGCACTTTCAACTGTTGGGTATGTAAACGAGTGTTATTTGTGCAATCATCATATTTTACTGCACATACAAGAGAGAACAGATTCATCTGTTGGGTATGCGAATTCTTGTTGTTTATGCAACCATCATATTGCTACTCCATGGGTTTTACCCAGAGAAAGTTATGTAACGTGGGGTTCTCTATGGTATTGTGTGTATGTGGGTATATTGGAGTTGAAAGTAAACTTAAGTTTATATATACATCTGTATTACTCATCGTAGACTCGTGTGGTAGATACGACTCACTCTGAAATGCATAATAAGGCATACTAAGTGATCTTGAAATCATTAGTTTACAAATACGTACACACACATAAGATATCAAATACATATATGCATAACAAAGAATGCATTCCATATGTAACGACTCATAAAGAATATATATGAATGTATTTATGTGTCTAGTGGCCTATTGTAGCTAATAATTATAAAACATGATTAAATTGGTGTAACACCTTTCACAACACAGCTTTATACATTGATTTACTAATTTATTTTCATCTAAATTCTCATACCACTGTCTTCACCATCCACTACTGAGTGTTAATCAACAGTTGAACTCTGCAAGTTAATAACAATGTTATATGTTGTGTACAGATTTGAAGGATAGTAAGTATTTAACAATAGAATTAAATGTGTAGTAAATAATACTGCCTCTTGAGTACAATAGCGTGTAATTACAGACTGGCTTAAATTTACCAAAATAGTCAAACTGTAAACAATAAAGTTACATCAACTCATAGGCACATTACGAAGAAAACAATTGCAAATTATTTTATATGAGATTAACAAACCTCCATGTCTCCTTTGCAGTACCCAAAGTTTAAAATATGAAACTCTAAAAAACCAACATGTCTGACCATGAATAAAATAGAACTAACTGGACACACACAATATGCTGAACACAATTAAGTCATGTGACCAAACTTCCAGGTAAAAGTCAACTCAAGCATAACATACAATTAAAGGGAAGCAACTCGTACAAACCACTTGACAAACAACTTACAACCATAATTATCACTCGGTAACCAGGTAACACAACATCCAATTGTTTATCTTTAAAATTAAGACCCTAATTATGCTCCGAAAATCCCTCGATGTTGTCAGTTGATAGAGGACTTATTTGGTGAGGGGAATATGAATGCCTTCACCTCGCGCGAGAAGATCACGTGAATTTAATTAATATGCAAAAATGAAAATATGGCGGATATAGTAAATAAAAGTTTACTTCAAAACATAAATGTTTTATTGTGTCTCTATAATGGATTAAGTTGCAGTATAATCATTACAACTTGGTATAATAAACATTAACTGATCGATCTGTTAAGCTAAATTATCGTATAAAATCGACCCAACGCCGCATACATCTTTGAAAATGCATGCCTGTGTGTTTTTAATAATTCCCCGGTGTTCACTATAGCAGTTCCTCTGACCACAAAAAGCCACACACACACACACACACACACACACACACACACACACTAAAAGGGTCAGATAAGGCTCGGATTTGGGTAGTCCGTTAGCCGATACTGGCGTACCGTGCACCCTTTTTGTACGTCATACATTACGTGTATGCATTATTTTCTGCTTATACACCTTCATATTTAAAAGTCTATTATACTAGGTCATGGAGTATGCATCTTACATTTACTTGATTGCACATAATCTTCAAAAGAGGGTGTTGCAGTATCAATAGATAGACACTTTTACACCAGAAAAAACACAATTTCCCTGCAGCTAAACGAAGTTTGTGTAACACGTGTACATGCAGACTACGATTGTGACAGGGACTAAACTAGTGCAGTGCTTCATATGAACATATATTGTTACCTTGTTTCGGACTGTCTGCTTTATAAAGGGGCAAACGACAATCTTGATTTTGTTTAAACTGGAAAATTGATATGTGTACGATCAAATCCGTTTTTGCATATAGCATATGTTGATTATATGTGTACTAATAAACCTTACCCGAAGATGGTATTTGCGGCAAACTTGTTACAATCAGTTTTGTTCCTCAGAACATATTTTCACCTTTCACAGCTAATAGCGAAGTTGCTGCAAATAGCGTAATTATTTCCATCAAAGTTGCTTCAAAGTCATCAAAACCTATAAAGTTGGCCAGAAGTTTCCAGCAAACATATATGCAATTTCCGTGTTCACCATACTATCAACACTTTAACATTCTAATTTACTTTATTGTGTACGCCGTAATGTCACCGTTAACATTTAATTCTGATATTCTCTCCTTTATTCGCCGCGACATCACGACAGATTTGCTGTATCTCTGCTTGCTGAATTGAATTGAATGTTGTTTAACGGATCATCAACACAGTATAGGTTATTTAGAGCCGCTCCAGAGAGAGAGGATGGATAAATAGGAATCCGGGAACCGTGCCCTATTCTTATTATCGAATAGATTCCTATGGTTCTTTAACATGCTTGGAGGATAGACCGATACACGTGACCGCCCAGTTTACGTCCCCATCCGACGGACGAGGCTAAGGGAAAGTGTCTTGCCCAAGAACACAGCGACGCAACTCAGTGGCACCACGGAGGATTGAACCCGGGGCCTCCAGTAACAAATCCGCCGCATTACCGATTGCATTACCGATGTCGCCACGCCATCCCTCTCTCTGCCTGCTGAAACATTACCACACATTTAAGATTCCTTATTTCAAGTTACATATATTACTAAAATTGAAACTTGCATTTTATTTCATAGGACCACTTGAACAAATGCTGTATTAATTTAGTTATTTTTCATGGAGCCTCAATTTTTTCAGAGAAATCATATCTATCAAACATAGTTATCGTACTAAACATTATAAAATCTTTTTTCAAAAGTATGTACATTATTTAAATGTCACGTTATATATAGCAAATGCTTTCATATGTTGTGTCATGCTCATTAAACTTTAACAGTTCTTCATCGTCATCCCTATATTTGCTCAGGTGTTACTTGAATGGTAGCTGAAGCTAATGATATTGGCTCCATCGAAAAATGAAGTGTTTGCAGCAGAATGTGAAGCAACTCTGTACAAATCTGTAAGTTTGCTGGTGAGAAGGTTCTCTGTCCATTTCTGTGGGTGCGCCAATCCGCCGCGGATGGATATTTGCTTAAAAAGTCACGCGCAAAAAAAACGTAAACAAACTGCGTTTTGAGCAGATTTCAGGTTTGCGGTCAAAATGACACCAGTGATATAAACTGTATTCAATTGACAATGTACAACGATGACACACATAAACAAATACATGAATTCGTTTGTTACAGAAGTTTTTACGTGTTTTGTCGATTCTTTTTTATCACAAATACGATTTCTAGGCTTTTACAAATTACCGAACGTTTCGAAAATGTATGTGAAGTTTTAACTTTTAATCAAATTAATAATTACAGTTTGTTCTTATAGCGAGAAAAAAGACGAAAGCGTTAAAGTCAAGAAAAAGTCTTCCTCTACAGACCAGTAAAATTCCACCAAAATTTGGAAAAAGTACTTTTTTCTACCCAAAAAAATAATTTCATGACCGTTCATAAAATTACATATAGAAAAGTGAGACTCTTTTCAACCGTGTGCGTCATACAAAAAACTTCCAGAATCACATTTGTATCACTACAATAAAAACATAATTTATACAAGCCATTTCCTTATAAAATAACCATCCTTTTCATGGCATACTTTTAAAAATATGTTGTGTTATTGTGAAAATTATTTCAGTCAACAAAACATGCAAAAGAGCAAAATGATAGTAGTATCGATCGACTTCAATTTTGTTTATTTGTATGAAGATTTTAACAGCGAGACAAAGGACAAGAACATGAACGATGAGTTTAATCCTTTCTCCGGCAGTACATGAATTTTCAAAAAAAATGAAAAAAGTACTTTTTTTCTACCAAAAAAACAACGTTTGATCACTGTTTTACGCAAGCGTTTCGAACGTTGTTTTTGTGTAATTTTGTTACATGGCATGGTATACGGCATGCAATACATCGGTCAGCTCTGTGTGAGATAAATTCTGAAATACCTGATATATTGTAGCGAACAGACAGTCGATAAGAGACAAAATATTTATGCTAACATGATATATTTTAAATTCGATTTTTATTGAAAATATTGCAAAAAATTCAATACCGTGTTTCCCCGAAGACCACAATTTCCAACACAGAATTGTGACGTCACAATGGTAGTAATAGTATAATCACAGGGTGAAAAGGTGTACGCGGAATTCTTTTTAAATTTTCGTTCGAAATTACGTGTTTTTATTGTTGTTTTGGTCAAAGAGCCCTTTAAAAAAGTATCATTGGCTATTATCCTTTCGACCCATCCACCCCACCCCATCCACACACCCAGCACATTTTGTTTAAATGGACAGAATTAATCTAGAATGCGAAATATGATTTTAAATGTATTTTAAAGGACATTTGAATTGTCGACGCAAATATTATATGAAGTAGGGCTTTATTGATTTGAACAGCAACCGCAGAGGGAAGTAAGATGGGTGAATAGTCCCATTGGACATGCCATCACCAGGGCTCCAGCTCCTTAGGTTCAACGCCTTTTCCACTATATGACCGAGGCCTCTGTTTTAAATAGTCTGTGAAATAGCATCTTTGAAACAATCTTTGTATTAAACCTACCTCTGAGATACCAATAACACATGATTGTCAATCGACCACTTACATGTGTATGTGTACCCTGCTTAGGAAATTCAAAAAGATAGACAGATAATTTAAGGTAATAATTAATATGTTATTAATAAAACAATTTACAACCCTATGCTGTTGTTTTTTTTAAAGTTGTGTCACAAGTTTTGAACATAGTTCAGCATCATGTATTCTCCGTTATATGTACACGTAACAATAAAACTATGTACTTCAACGTCTCAAAGGGAATGATGAGTGTTTTTTTATTGAGTATGAAATAAACAAAACTACTTGTTCACATCACTCTCATTGGCATGAATGACAGGGCTAAATACATGTGGGAGGAAACCAGCATGCACAGATCCTTGTGAAAAGCTTGAGTGTCAATTAGTGTTGAGAACGAGAACTGTAGATGTAGTTCAAGATAATCCATTCAATTATTGTTCAATACTTGGATTCATTACAGTTGTATAGTACCATAACCTTGTGATTTGTGAAAATGGCAGCAATTTGTCTGAAAAATAAAGAAAATGCAAACACTGAGTATTACAACTTAAATGTCTGCTGTACATGAAATACTAAAACTTGATCACTTTTAATAATATACAAAATACGTATTTTATATAGAACCTATACTGAGTACAGGCCAAATAAAATAAAAATTAAACCTGTGTTTACATATCGTTGTCAATAAAAGTGGGCCAGTATATTTATTTGGTATCAAATATTTACTTGTTATCATGTTTTTACTCCATGAATTATATCTAGACCACAAGAACATTAAATAAAGAAAAAACTGACTGACCTCAGAATAACTGATTGTTGTTTTATTCCCAATAAAAAGAGGAGTCAGCAGTGTATTAAGGGAGATAGTCTGGTTTACTACAGTAAACACAGACCTGTATATTTAATTCGGTCTTAGTCAATATAAAATTTACTGAAAAAAACAAATGTTTGTTCACCATACAAATAAGTTCTTCTTACAAACCTCTATGAAATCCATCTTGTTTGTGTGAGCTCCTCCAATCCCACCTAATCCATCCAAGAGTCGCATTTAAGATCAGAATATGTAACATGCAGGCATCATGTCTGATGTCTCCCTATGAAAAAATATAATGAAACAGTGTATAAACGCAACTGCCAAATTTTCATTTGGATCTGAACATTTCGCTGAAATTAAATAATAATTAGATAGATCTATGTATTCGATTCTTATTTCTATGTACTGTTACTTAGAAAATGTGTTCATCAGGGCTTTTTTCCACAAAATTGGAAAGATGCCCAGGCCTGTCCATTTTGGGAAAAAAAGACAAGCTTATTTCTCATTTTGGGAAATATGTAAGATTTTACCAATTAAGTAAATATGACAATACTATGCTTTATTTATATGTTCAACCAACAGTTATTATAATTACTGTTTCTCAGTCAGAACTGACTTCACAGACAAAAAGACATTAATGCTTTTTCTCAAATTCTGAGACACTGCTGCTTTCTGATTGGCAAAAATGTCTGCCACAATTGGGAAAAAAAACAGTCAAGTTCTCAATTGGGAAAGAGGCCTTTTAGAGGTCTTTGTTACATAAGGTAAAAAAGCCCCGTTCATGGTACACAGATCACTTTAGCAGAGTCAATCACATAAAATACTTTTGCAGATAGAAGCTTTAGCACAGTAGGTCCGAGATTGTGGAATAAACTTCCCATTGAAATCAGACAGAGTGAAACTGTGGACATTTTTAAGAAGCAGTTAAAGACTCATTTTTTCAGAGACTATTTTTCTCTTTTCTAAGAGCAGTGTGCTTCATGGGATATGACTGTTGTGTGTAATAAAGCGATTATTGATTTCTATATTATGATATTCCTATCGCAACTCTTTTAAAAATTATTTGAGTTAGAAACAGTATATTTTTGTATAGTATTTGCGTACTTTGGATTTTTATTCTATGCAGTATAATATTTTTCTTCCATGTATATATAAGTTTCTATTTCCATGAATTTCTTTGATATAATGCTTAAAATTGTTGTTTCTGAGTAATAATTTGTTTTATATGACATGCATTTTATTTACTAATTTTCATGTATTTTAATCATTGTACAACGCCATTGAATGTATACTGTGTATGTAGAAATAGGCGTTTAATCAAATAATAAAGTTTAAGTTTAAATAGAACTGGGATGTAGTGTATATTTTGTTTTTTATTGAAAACCAAGTGTTGCAGTATTTAGCATTTCGTTGAACACATTTTAAATAGGGTTGTAAAGAAAATATGCGAGAGGGACGTAGAAGAGAGGGGAAGTTTCATTGTTGAAAATTACCACGATATTACGAACATATATTACATTGTTATAAGTAATTTGTATATATCATGTATATCTGCTCATCTCTGTCGTAATTTCATTAGGGGTAGTTCTGTTACCGTTATTGAATCCCCAAGTTCGAGCAACAGCTTCTTCTATGTGCTTCTTACTGACTGTCCCTTATGATAGATACGTATTATGATATTTGACGTTGATTTATACATGATGTTACCTTATAGGTTCAATTGACATGTTTTCCGTTCTCTACAGTCTCATAACGTTAAACATATTCAATATATTCATTCGGGTTCTTATATTTAAATAGGTTGCCGTACTATTCCAGTAAGTTTTTAGTACAGACTGTGTCGAGTATAGGCCTCTGTGAGATATATTTTAGGCTACTATAAATGCACGTTGCTACTCGTGCATCGTCACTTTTGGGTCAAAATCCGAAACAGTTAACACGTGTGAGATCTGTTATAGTTGCTGTTGCCCTAGCCCTGAAGGGTATTTTATGCATACCATTGTTGTAGTAGACATTGTGTTTAGTCTCAATTTACAACTGTTTACATGTATTTCGTATATAGCCTATGTTCTACACTCAGTACATTTGAAAATGACTGTTTATCGCCATAGGTTAACCTTTGGGTTAAGCTTTGTGTACTAACATAAAATACAATCGTGATTTGAACAAGAAAACAACAGCGGATTGAAAATGATCGAAAATCAAAAAGGTTGCGTTTTTAAATGTACGGAGTATATGTTCAGGTCAAACGAACTCTTGAAGTCCTTCATTACGTGTACAAATATTAACGTTCATACCCCATCCAACCTTTTCTCCAAGAAGCGGAAACGGGGTTGGCTGGGGTATGAAATAAACCTTAATTTCGGCTTTAAAAGTTTGCATATTGTAAAGTTAACATTTAATAGGTAATTTTAAACAGGTTATCATATTGTTTTCTGTAAAACAATGTGTTTAAACGTATGATATTGTCGAAATGTGCGTTATAAAATCCTTCTAGTATAAGCTTTCCCACCAACGTTTTGGCCACCCCGACCGGTACGGTCACGTTTAACACGGCCGTTGGCTGTTCATACACACCGCCTTAGACTAAATATATTATCATTTGATATTAATAATCTGAACATCATATAAACCTCGTTATATTGACCTCTATACCAATCACTAGCCGCACCCGGAGTCCGAACTTCGGGACCTGTAACCACTTCGGAGGGGCCCTGTCTATCTACCGGCCAACCATGACAAATTCGGTTACATCGTCGCTGCTAGCTGGATATAGCTTTGTTACTGTGGTTGAGAGTTAACTAATTAATGTTACATAGCGGTTAGGGTTACAAATCCCGGATTTCGATAGATTTGTATCGTTGCTCAATGCTAAAGAGCCTAAGAAAATTAAAACACAACTCACGTGTGTGCATTTATTTGTCAGGTGTGGCGAATCCAAATGGCGGTTGTATGAGTTTAACCCCGACTTCGAGAGTATGCCCACGTCTCACCGACAGGATTGATTTACATGGAGGTATGCCCAGCTCCCGCGTGCGAATGCATACCGTTCCGCGGTAATCCGTAGTTCGTTGCCCAACAACTGGCCACCTGGGGAGACCCAATTGTTCGACCCAATTGTTCGACCCAGATTACGATCCAACGCGACTCTGGTATATTGTCACCAACTCAAATGTTACAGTTACTAATGCACGATTCTCACAAATGGCACAATCAACCGTAAACAATCCCATCATGTGGTCTTCTGTTGCAACTCCTGGGAGAGTAACTTAGCAGCCCCGTACGGTACGTGGAAGGAGACGGGCAAAGAGAGCAGTATTTGCGACAAACTAATGACACACCCGTAAAAACGGCACATTTTTCCAAATTCGTAGAAAGCGTATGAAAGGGTTAGGTCGTAATTATCGCCATTTGATTGGATCACGCCTCTCCCATCTCACAGTCAATTACCGGCGTGTTCGTCTCAAGTCAAATACGAGACAAACACGTATAGGTTCAAATGACAGAATCATTAGAATCAGTCATCCAATCAGAATGAGTATGAACATGTGGCACGCCAGAAACAACAAATCATTTCCTACTAGTATGTCCAAACTTCGCGGAACAAAGACGAACACACCTATTAAACTTACCATGTCCACGGTCTCAGCACAATTTCCTTTTTGGTTCTTTAGAACTTTCTTATCAATTAAACGCCGATTTATTTAAGAGTGTACAGAACTATATAATTTCCACCCGCAGATTTGCATCCTAATTCTAAAATAAGAGGCCAGTCAGTGCAGCGGGGGCTGTTGGGGTACACCGGTGTTGATTGTATGCGCATTTATTTACATGAGTTTTTCTTGTTCTCTTTTTCTTACCATTTATTTTCTCCTCGTTTTCCTCATAACAACTTTCTTAGCAGAATATGTAGCTCCTTAACGTTCTCATTTTTGTGCTCAGCTACACGTACTCAGCTACCATTCTGATTCTTTATCCTTGATTATCTATTCTGCTTTATTTTCTTACTTTTCATGATTAAAATATTTATGTTACTTAGCCATATCAAAATGTGACTTCTCTGAAAGGAGATGAATTTATAATTTTGATAAGCTTGTTTTCAGATCCTTACTATCATAATGTGTATATAATATATGTGAACATTGTGAAATAAATATTGTTTAAACCAGAATGAGTATTTTATGTGAACCTTGTTAAATGTGCGAGGGGATATACATAGTTTTAAGTCGCAAATGTTAAACAAGATCAGAATGCAGGACGTTCCTAAGGTCCATTAGAATAATATACACACGGATACACATGTTATGATACAACTATTTATTCTGAGTTATAATGCAATACACATGTTATGGTAAAACTATTAATTCTAAGTTATAATGCAATACATTTGTTATGGTAAAAATATTTATTCTAGGCCATAATGCAATACATATGTTATGGTAAAACTATTTATTCTAGGCTATAATGCAATATACATGTTATGTTTAAACTATATATTTATTCTAGGCTATAAGGCAATACAAAATTACAAATTAAAATCACAGGTTGAAGGAAAGTTGGTTGGACCTTAAAAAAAAGAAGAAAAAAGTGAAAACAAAATAATTGGAATATTGTTTAAACAAACTTGGTGTGTAGGCTGTGGGGTTAATTGAACCTCCACCATATAAGAGACAGAGACAACAAACTTGGTGTGTAGGGTATGGGGTTAATTAAACCTCCACCATTTAAGAGACAGAGACAACAAACTTGGTGTGTAGGGTGTGGGGTTAATTGAACCTCCACCATGTAAGAGACAACTTGGTGTGTAGGGTGTGGGGTTAATTGAACTTCCACCATGAAAGAGACAGAGACAACAAACTTGGTGTGTAGGGTATGGGGTTAATTGAACCTCCACCATGTAAGAGACAACTTGGTGTGTAGGGTGTGGGTTTAATTGTACATCCACCATGTAAGAGACAACTTGGTGTGTAGGATGTAGGGTTAAATGAACCTCCACCATGTAAGAGACAACTTGGTATGTAGGGTGTGGGGTTAATTGAACCTCCACCATGTACGAGACAGAGACAATATCACTAAGAGCACTTTTTACATAATGTGTTTACACACTCGCTAAACAAATCACACATTCAACATTTTTCAATATTACTAATGAGTTCTATCAAGAAATGAACATGGTTTATAAAACGTTTTACCTCAATGATATATAGGGTCCTATAGAAACCAAAGCGTCCGAACGCAATGGCATCGTAGGTCCGCACTGTACTGCAAACAAGGACTTGAAACTACGATGAAAGAGACAAAAAACAACAGAAAGGGTGATGAAGACAGAGTTACCGACTTGGAACGGTCAGTAGGCAATAAGGCCTACTGGTTAGCTTGAATCGATTTTATATGCGCCCAATCCTCGCTATTATCCTGTTTTCAGCGCCCAAATAGACAAGACAGTGTAAACAAAACTACTCCCATCAAAAGGAAATCTCTAACAATAAAGTCCACATCCGGAGAAACCAACTAAAGATATACATACAAAATAATAAACATCTCAGGATGTATCCAGAATCGTACTGAACAACCATAGTAGTTGCAGCTAAAGAGAAAACCAATCTAGGGTACGACCAGAAAACCCGAGGGACGAAAGCTCATGCACCCACCTCCTTTAGTTGGGGTTTCAGTAGGTACAATCATAGAGTCCCAAGAGGTAGTCCAGTCATCACACAAGTGAAAAGTGAAGCGTAATGACTGACTGTAGAGGGGTCAATCACTAAACATGCAGTGCGCTGTAAAACCAAGGGGTTATATCCTTTTCTGACGAACTTCCTGATTAAATTTGTAAAGCGGTCAGGAAACCCGTCAGACCCCTTTAACATAAAATGAGGGTTGTGATACGCCTATTCGCAGAAGTGTTTTAAGGTTGGTGTTGTACTTTTCCAGCAGGCCCTCGTTGCGGCGGTAGAATTTAGAGAAAGATCTACATAGTTTGTGATAACGAAAACCCTGCTGAAGAAGTTTACTTGTAATAACTTGATTACGATCATTGAAGTCTATAACATCAAACCACGTTCCTTAAACCTGTGGTTAAACTACTTTATTTAAACAAAAACTAGCATGGCCTACATTCAACTACACCAGTCAGAATACAGAACGTTCCTCAACTGCATACAAATAATAGATCAGTGCATACATGGTTATGGTAAAACTAGTAAAGCTAGGATATAATGCAATACAGAATTCCAAATTGAAGCCATCAAAACAGAACATGGACTAGGTATAGGCATGAGGCTATGAAGAGAAATCTTCACCATTAACAAACCAATAGGAAGGGAGTCTTCATATCATGCCATTATTTGAAATTCTGAGCCGTCTTATTGGTTTAAAAGTAAGATAAACACTAAATACACCTACACACCTTCTAGAGGCAAATTCGTTTTTAATGACGTCAACTGACGTCGATGTCATACGTTGATCATTTTATGCCAAATAATCATCCTCCCAAAATGAAAAATTACAAGTTTTCCATTAGAAAGAGTAAAAAATAACACGATTACAATAATACTTTAGAATCAATGTATAGCGATCGAAAACAATTTGAAAGAATACAATAACCAAAAGGGTGTTCCGCGGAAGACTTGTGTCGCCTGGCATGTGCTTATTTCAACAAATACTATATGGCTAAAAAGTCTGAACACACTGGGTGAAATACTTAAATACTTTATGAATTAAGGAGCAGATTTTCTTTTTTAAACTGCTAAGGTTTTATGAAAAAAGGGCATAACGAAATGCATAGGAACAAATGATACGGATATCCGTATGTCAATAGTTTGCCAAATGATAAAAAAGAGTATGATAATGGACCTTTGAAAACGGCCGAAAACGACACATACGAAATATTGCAGTCTCGGTTTGATTGAGACTGTTCATGAGCGGTAGTGAAATATGCTAGCTACCGCTCACGCCCTCTAGCCCCGGGTTGAGCAGAACTCAATATTAATAAAATCAGTAGTACACAATTTTAACCATCACAAAGATGGCATGCATATGGCAGTGGACATGGATATTTATCTCCCCCATGTCGTACGGCGTATGGTCCCAGTATCTAATAAAAATCTATGCCCCGAAGAGCGAAATAACCATAATGGAATTTAGTCGGGAGCAGCGGTTATGATGCCTGCATATCACAGTCAACAGTCAAAAGACTAAATTCAAAAGCACACAACATATCCAAGAAGTGGTTAAACAATACCCAGAGCCTTTAATCGGCCGGAGTAGTGGAACCACTGAATCGAAAATTAAGTAAGAAAACAAAAAGAATGAAAAAGTACCACCGATAATTAAATATAAGTATCGGGCTCAGCGATCTCCAAAGATCGAATGAATAACAGTACTGATTGCAAGCGCGGGGAGAAGTTTTACTGCCGCCACACTGCACTAGCAACGCCACTGTGCTATAAAAAAAAGAGTATGCTAATGGACCTTTGGAAATGGTCGAAAACGACACATACGAAATATTGCAGTCGCGGTTTGATTGAGACTGTTCATGAGCGGTAGTGAAATATGCTAGCTACCGCTCACGCTTTCTAGCCCCGGGCAAGCGCCCTCTAGTCCCATAAGTTATACTTGGCAGGTAACGTTTTAATAAAGGGGCAATACTCTCTCGAAATGGAATTCAAAGTTACTGGCCATGTCAATGGGATTTGAATAATTGATAAAGAAGAACTGTATACATTGGCATGACTATAGATCAATACGTTGCCAGGTAATGAGCTAGGTTTGGTTGCAGGTAAACGTTTCATGATAAAGGGCATACATCTGCAGAAATGAGATGAAGATGTGTGTGTATTTTCATGAACTTAGGTCAAATATGTTTTCAAGTAATGGCCAGGTATAAGCTGGGTTAAGATGCACAATGAAATATGTTTTATGAAAGGGAAACAGCTCAACCAACATGAATGTCCGAGTCACTGGACATATGTAACTGACATGACTTGGGGTCGGATGAAGAATCAAGATGTCAGATGAATATGTGTGTGAAGTTTCATGAACTTAGGTCAAACGCTTTCAACTATAAGCTGGGTTAGGTTGTGGGTTAGGTTGTGGGTTAAGGTTTTATGAAAAGTTTCATGAAAAGTTTCATGAACATGGGTCAGCAATTTTTCAAGTTATGGCTGGTTAGGTTGCAGGTTAATGCGTCACACTTTAACCTGCAACCTAACCTTAGCCATTACTTGAACAATAGAACGACGATAGATAAAGTGATCCCTTAGCTAAGGTGACACACAGACGTTATTGAACTTAGGCGACACATAGACGTTATTGAAGAACTAAGGCGACACATAGACGTTATTGAACTAAGGCGACACATATACGTTATTGAACTAAAGCGACACATAGACGTTATTGAACTAAGGCGACACATAGACGTTATTGCATTTTATTTTGCGAAGTATTACTTAAAACTTATTGTTTTGATGCTGGACGACTCGCAAGCCAAGATAATTTGTTCCAATTGTTACCTGGCATAAAACAATCAATAACCTATATTATAGCAAGACAAGGAGTTTTACAATGGATAAAACAAGTGTTCGCCAACATATCCATATGATGACAATAGCAATTTTAACAAAAAGAAATAATTTCATTTACAGTGTATGCGACACCAAAAACATAAAATGATGATGACATTTCCTTATATAGTTTCCGAGTTATGACGAACACATGTTTGATACATTTGATCTTTGACATGTAAGTGTGTCCTTGACCTCTGAGGTACAGCTCTAATTATTGTCAATGACACACCATATCAGTGTACTTAAAGCGTGTGTGAAGTTTCATGAAACTCCTTTCAGTAGTTTCGAAGTAATGGCTGAAACATGACTGAACGGACGGACGAAAGAACGAACGAGGCGGTTACTATATGCCCCTTCCCTTCGTGGGCATCATAACAAAACGTTAGAAAACTACAAAGAAGTACTCAGTGACTTGTAAGCCACATCAACCCGGGCGTAAACCTTCAGTGCACGACAAGTCAAGATAGAAGACAAAACATAAAGAAATATAAAAAGATCGGACAGGAAAAGTAGCATTCAAGGAGTCAACCACAAAACACAGAAACAAACACGCAAACAGACAAACAAGAAGGCAAAGGTAATAATAAATGCAAACGACATCACAAACACAAAAGGGTTTACCATCCGTTTCAGGCTTAAGAAATGCAATGTGGCCTGCGGCGACCTGGAAATATGCAGTGATAGTGTTAACATCTCTTTTTATAAACATGCTAACACATTTAATACTGCTTGTATGAAAGTGATCACGACCACAAAAGTTAGACTGGGATAATCCTTGTTGCTGAACAGTTTTTAAAGTACTCGTATCTTTTAAAAGAAGATCCGGGTTACGATGATACAATTGCGTGTCAGTTTTACAAAGATTACGAATCTTCAACAAGCTGAAGAAATACAAATTATTTTACTTTTGAACCTTTTACATATCTTCTTATATTTCGTTTTTGTGAAAACGTTATATTAAATTAATGCAAAATGAATGTCAACAGATAAATAGACAGTACATGCAGTAAGCAGCAAATATAAACCGTTTCGTTGCTTACTGGTTATTTCAGATACACTTTTGAAGCACCTGTCACAAGCCTTACATGAGTATCGATACTCGTCAGCTATTGTAATCCACATTTATCTGCGAAAGACCAGTAACTTTAATTGAATAAAAATGGAATCTGTGCAGCACATGTACAATGTATGTACCAGCATGCGTCGATATACAACCGCGACTGTGCAGTAGATGTATGTACCAGCATGCGTTGGTATACATCTGCCAAAGAAGACACTAGTTAACATTGGCTCATCCTCGCTGTATGAATATAATGCCACTATTTACCTTGGCTTATCCTCGTTGTATGAATGAAATGTCACCATTAAAATTGGCTCATCCTCGTTGCATGAACGAAATGTCACTATTAACATTGGCTCATCTCGTTGTATGAATAAATTGTCACTTTTAACCTTGGCTTATCCTCGTTGTATGAACGAAATGTCACTTTTACCATTGGCTCATCTCGTTGTATGAATAAATTGTCACTTTTAACCTTGGCTTATCCTCGCTGTATGAATATAATGCCACTATTTACCTTGGCTTATCCTCGTTGTATGAATGAAATGTCACCATTAAAATTGGCTCATCCTCGTTGCATGAACGAAATGTCACTATTAACATTGGCTCATCTCGTTGTATGAATAAATTGTCACTTTTAACCTTGGCTTATCCTCGTTGTATGAACGAAATGTCACTTTTACCATTGGCTCATCTCGTTGTATGAATAAATTGTCACTATTACCATTGCCTCATCCTCGTTGTATGAACGAAATGTCACTTTTACCATTGGCTCATCTCGTTGTATGAATAAATTGTCACTTTTAACCTTGGCTTATCCTCGTTGTATGAACGAAATGTCACTTTTACCATTGGCTCATCTCGTTGTATGAATAAATTGTCACTTTTAACCTTGGCTTATCCTCGTTGTATGAACGAAATGTCACTTTTACCATTGGCTCATCTCGTTGTATGAATGAAATGTCACTATTAACATTGCCTCATCCTCGTTGTATGAACGAAATGTCACTATAAAACACGTGTGCAGCCTGTTTCCAGCGTATACATGCACGTATTTTCGCGCCAGTATGTAAATCCGTAGGTGTTTCTTCTCATTATGCATTCCGAAACGGCTTTTTTGCAGTATGTATTGCAATGTGGTTATAACGATGTGTTTTTTATTTGCATGTATTGTCATATTAACACGTGTGTAACTAGCTGGAATTAGTATGTGGTTATTGAGAGTTCCTCGTCGTGTGAACGTGTCAAATCATGTAGAATATAACGGTTTTCACATGTGTCGATCGATATGTCCACGTCGAATGAATGCCATAGTAACAAGTTGTCAACCAACGTGGATTAAGTAGCTTCCACGTTGTCTGCATTTGTCACACCATGTACAGTTACACGGCTTTCAACCAGCATGCATTAAGTTGAATTGGGGTTTTACGACGCACCAACACAGACAGGTTATATGGCGCCAAACAGGGATGAACATGCCAGGCTCATTCTCCATTTACATATAGAAAAAAATATGGAGAATGGGCCTAGAACCTTCTAACCTGCAGAGTTGCTGCAAAATCTATTGTAGACACCCCATTTACGATGGAGCCACGTTTCCACATTGCATATGCGGTGTCATGAAGACCTTAAATGAGCATGATAAAAAATGACAAAATAAACATGTACATGATAGAGACTTAAACCAGTATTTGTCAGATTGTATGAACATGTGTTTATATAAATCTTTACGTAGTTGTTTATTGATTGCTGCCCCGTGTGTGAATGACTCTCACATATGTGTAAAAGCCTGTGTGTATTGAGGTGACTTCTTTGTGTAAATGTATCACTTGTCACATAAATGGCTTCTATTCATTATTCAGTTTGTACACGCATGTACGAGTATGCTACCGTGTGTAAAAGTCTTGTCGCATACTGTACACGTAAACGGTCTCTCGCCAGTGTGTATATATATATGTGAGTCGCATACTGTACACGTAAACGGTCTCTCGCCAGTGTATATATATGTGTGAATGTCTTGTCGCATACTGTACACGTAAACGGTCTCTCGCCAGTGTGTATATATACGGGAGTCTTGTCGCATACTGTACACGTAAACGCTCTCTCGCCAGTGTGTATATATATGTGTGAAAGTCTTGTCGCATACTGTACACATAAACGGTCTCTCGCCAGTGTATATATATGTGTTAATGTCTTGTCGCATACTGTACACGTAAACGGTCTCTCGCCAGTGTGTATATATACGGGAGTCTTGTCGCATACTGTACACGTAAACGCTCTCTCGCCAGTGTGTATATATATGTGTGAAAGTCTTGTCGCATACTGTACACGTGAACGGTCTCTCGCCAGTGTGTATATATATGTGAGTCGCAAAACACAAAAACGTCCCTTCGGACGTTTAGATGACAACGTCATAAAGTAACAAGTTATGACGTCAGCCGGTAATCAATTAATTACTAATCAAATTTCTAGTCACTTATGTGTTTTACCTAATTATTATATCTTAGGGAAAATATTTTCTTAATATAAATAGCTGATGCAACAGAAAATGGTAATTGTTTATGTTTTTTGTTGTTATTTAATCCACGACGTCGTCAAAGACGCCGACATCAACGTCAAAATTAATGGTGAGTAAAATCTTTAATTTTCAAATTGAGATAAAATTATTTTTAATTAAGATATCAACATAAAATAAAGAGATTTTTAAAGAGAAAATCACCGTGTTTCATAACCATCAAAGATATCAATATCAATAAAACATCAAACAACATCAAATGTAAAAGTTTTGTCTGAAGGGTCTTTTTCGCGTGTTTCGGCTCATTTGTCTTTTGAGACTATCTTTTCTGTGAATTTCTTGTCGCATACTATACACGTAAACAGCTTCTCCCCAGTGTGAACACGCATGTGTTTATTGAGTGTTATTCTTTGGGTGAATGACTTGTTACATACTGTACACGTAAATCACTTCTGACCAGTGTGTATATGCATGTCTATACCGAGATTACTTGCAGTTGTGAATGCCTTGTTACATACTGTACAGGTAAATAGCTTCTCTCCAGTGTGAATATCCATGTGTGTAGCGAGACCATTTTCTGTTGTGAATGAGTTGTTACATAATGTACACGTAAACGGCTTCTCCCCAGTGTGAATATGCATGTGTGTACTGAGACCATTTCCTGTTGTGAATGAGTTGTTACATACTGTACACGTAAACGGCTTCTCCCCAGTGTGAATATGCATGTGTGTACTGAGATTACTTGCTGTTGTGAATGCATTGTTACATACTGTACACGGAAACGGCCTCTCGCCAGTGTGTACACGCTTGTGTGTATTGAGGTTGCTTCCTTGTGTGAATGATTTGTTACATACATTACATGTAAACGGCCTCTCGCCAGTGTGAATGCGCATATGGGTACTGAGACCACTTCCTTGTGTGAATGACTTGTTACATACATTACACGTAAATATGCTTTCGCCAGTGTGTATGCGCATATGGGTACTGAGACCACTTCCTTGTGTGAATGACTTATTACACACTGTACATGTAAACGGTCTCTCGCCAGTGTGTATGCGCATATGGGTACTGAGACCACTTCCTTGTGTGAATGACTTGTTACATACATTACACGTAAACGGTCTCTCGCCAGTGTGAATACGCATGTGTCTCTTGAGGTCTTCTCTTTGTGTGCATGACTTGTTACATACATTACACGTAAACGGCCTCTCGCCAGTGTGAACACGCATGTGATTCTTGAGGTGTTCTCTTTGTGTGCATGACTTGTTACATACATTACACGTAAACGGCCTCTCGCCAGTGTGTATGCACATATGGGTACTGCGACCACTTCCTTTTGTGTATGACGTGTTACACACTGTACATGTAAACAGGCTCTCGCCAGTGTGTATACGTCTGTGTCGATTTAAGGATGATGGCGCCTTAAACCTTTTATTACACACCTGACATTTAAATAGTGTCTCATCATATGTACTCCGAGCCCGTGTCGTCAAATGTTCTGAATATGTACATGACGTTCCACCTTTGTGGCGTGCAGACGAATTCATGTTGAAATGCAGTAGACAACTTCGTGCATGTATATCAATGTTTTTCTTTGTATGTCCACAGTCTCGTGTTCACTTGTATTTGATATATGTAGTCATATAACACGTACAAGAACAGTCGATGTGTGTGCAGTGAAAATGTCGAAATGCCAGTCGTTATGTTCCACAAGATTGTGAATATTCACACACAGCGTACTCGTAGTGAATATTGACACACAGCGTACTCGTATTGAATACTGACACACAGCATACTCGTAGTGAATACTGACACACGGCGTACTCTCAGTGAATATTGACACACAGCGTACTCGTAGTGAATACACAAAGCGTACTCGTAGTGTTGATCTAATAGGTATACTGGTAACCACAATGTATGTATGTGTTACCACAATGTATGTTTGTGTTACCTACCGTACTTTAAAACGGATGCCACATCTTCATACTGACACACGGCGTACTCGTAGTGAATACTGACACACAGCGTACTCGTAGTGAATATTGACACACAGCGTACTCGTAATGAATACTGACACACAGCGTACTCGTAGTGAATACTGACACACGGCGTACTCGTAGTGAATACTGACACACGGCGTACTCGCAGTGAATATTGACACACAGCTTACTCGTAGTGAATACTGACACAAAGCGTACTCGTAGTGTTGATCTAATAGTTATACTAGTAACCACAATGTATGGATGTGTTACCGACCGTACTTTAAAACGGATGTCTCATCTTCATAGAATGAGCCTTTGCTTTTCTCGAATCTATGTGGTCCTTGTAAATATACAGTTGATCTTGAACTTCTTTTAGTATCACCACCTGGAAGAAGAATTTCACATTCCAGTCAGTTGTTTATACACAGTCACATGTACGTGACAATTTGCCAACATAGGAGGACACAGCAGCCGATCGACCTCACTTCAGTTAAATCGACCTGCTGGTGGACACAATATACGATTATGATTAACACACGTTACGTCTACTTATCATAGGGTAGGCCAATCACGAAATAGCCTGATCATCTGGTCTACTTATCCGAGGATTGGTCAATCAAGAAAAATCACGACCTTCTGACCTAAAGTCTTAAATAAACCACTGTTATAAAGACACATCTAGTAGAGAAAACTCGTGATTCTCGTAATAGGCAGAATGAATGATTATACTGCTTGATTAAACTTCCAGCTAAAAAGAAGCAGTCTGTCCATCGTTAATATAAACGCACTTGCAGTTAACGGAAGTTTTTTTTTGGCTGGTAGTTTTATCAGGTGGTATATAAATATGTTATGTTTAACCAAACCTCCACACAGGAATAGTTATATAATAAAGATAGATATGTAGAAATATTGATACTACCTTCTTGAGTGGTGGTTTGAGCATGTATATTATGATATTCTATTGTTTAGTAAATGCTCGGATTATCCCTAAATATTTTGCAAATCCGAATGTAGGGTTGTTAGCATGTATTACACAATTTGCAAAACTGATACAGTAACTGCAATATTTTTCCTATTATTTCTTCTTTCTCTATCTGTTCCATTTGTCTGTATTGTCTCGAGGGTATCATTTTTAGAACATTGTGGTTTCAGAAGGTTCCAGATGTCATTCGCCAGTTGTACATCGTTTCTGTTAAAACCAAATGGGTAGTGATTTAAGTAGCTGGTGAGTGACAATTGGAACATTTTATATAAAAACGCATGGTGTTATACAAAAACTATGTTATTGCTTTAAACCTTTTAGCTTTATTTTTCAATTTATCATGAAATTGCTTGCATACGGGTCATCCGTTTGTAAGGCAGTTATCGTTCGTGCCTCCGACAGTATTCTTAACATACAATTCTCGTTAGTTATGACATTATTAGTTATTATGTCGAACGATGTTGAGCAAAACCCGGGACCCAATTCGCAATCTGTCAGCCCTAGTCTTTCCATTCTACACTTAAACATCAGAAGTATTCGCAATAAAATAGATTACATTATGGACAATTTAACTGATTTTGATATACTATGTTTTACCGAGACACATTTATTTGATAACGTTTTAATGGACTCCTTGCAAATTGATGGTTTTTCAACTATGTATAGAAAAGACAAAACAGCACATTCTTGTGGTATACTTGTTTATATATCGGAAAACATATATTCGCGACGAATAACTGAACTTGAAAATGCAATACAGGATACACTTTGGATAGAAATAAAAGGCCGAGAACAATCGTTTATTTTATGTACAGTTTATAGACAACCAAAGGCGCCTATTAGTTTTTGGGAAGATTTAAATATCTGCATTGAAAAATCTCTTGATACTTGCAACAACATAGTTATGGTTGGAGATATTAACGAAGACCAGTTAAATCCAGCTAACCACTATCTGAAAGATATAATACTCATTAATAATCTGAAAAATGTTATAGATGAACCAACGCGCGTTTCTGATCGGTCGTCGACCTTATTAGACACTATAGTTATACCGATTGACTTTAAATTTATAAACTCTGGTATAATAAAAACACCTAGTGAAATCAGTGATCACTATAGTACATATATATTTATTCCATTAACATGTGAAAAAAAAATGCACATATAAAAGACGTGTGTGGCTCTATAAAAAGGCTGATTTTGCCAAACATAGCGCTCTTATAACATCTTATGACTGGAGCATCCTAATACATGGATCTGTTCATGAAGCGTGTAGACTTTTACAAATACATTTATAGAGCTCGTTAAATTATGTATTCCGTCAAAACTTGTTACTATTAGGCCTAATGATAAACCGTGGTATGACTCGGAATTAAGGCGCGTTTCAAGACAACGCGATCGTCAAAAACAGAAGGATGTCCGTACTAATACACCTGAGAACTGGAATTTATATAAATCACTGAGAAACAAAGTTAATAATTTAAAAAAACATGCAAGAGAGAACTTCTTTAGTAACCTTGAAGATATAATATATGAAGCAAATGTAGGTGATCAGCGTAAATATTGGAAACTATTGAAACATTACATGAAGACGAATAAAAACTCCGAAGTTATACCACCTCTGGCATCTATATTAGATAATGGAGACATTGTATATTTATTCAGAGATAAAGAAAAGGCAGATTGTTTAAATGATTATTTTGCTTCCATTTCCTCTGTTAATGAAACAAATGCTCAATTACCGCAGTTTAATTTGGTAACTAATTCAAAACTAGATGAGATTGAAATTCAAGAATCAGAAATAATTGATATCATTAATATTTTGGTAGTAAACAAAGCTAGTGGAGAGGATGAAATAAGTCAAAGAATGCTTAAGGAAACCGTTTTTACTATATCAAAACCATTGTCTATACTGTTTAACCGTTCTTTAAATGAAGGCGTATATCCCGATTTATGGAAAACTGCAACTGTTACACCATTGTTCAAAGCAGGCGATTCAAATTCGCCCAGTAATTACAGACCAATTTCATTACTTAGTTGTGTAGGAAAGATTATGGATCGAATAATTTTTAAACATGTTTTTAATTTTTTAATTTTCAAATATTTACTTTTTGCGAATCAATTCGGATTTCGACCAGGTCATTCTACAGTTTATCAACTCCTAGATATTTACCATCATATTTGTCAAACATTCGATGCGAAACAGCTCATGTGTATAGTTTTTGCCGATATTTTCAAAGCATTTGATCGCGTTTGGAGAAAAGCACTACTATTTAAACTCAAACAAAATGGTATAGATGGCAAACTGTTGCTATGGATCGCAGATTATCTTTCTAATCGATCTCAAAGAGTTCTTACAAATACTGCTAAATCAGATTCGAAATTAACTTTAGCCGGTGTGCCCCAAAGTTCTGTTCTTGGGCCTCTTTTCTTTTTAATATATATAAATGACATTGCTGATAATATGCTAAGCATAACTAGACTATTTGCTGACGACAGCTCGCTTTCAGTTTCGACATCAAATATAGATGATATGGAAGGTATTTTAAATCATGATTTACACATAATGTCAGAATGGGCTAAAACATGGTTAGTTACGTTTAATCCAAACAAAACTGAATCATTATTCATATCAGCATCGAAAAATGTTCGAAAACCAAATCTATTTTTCAATAATGTGCAGTTAGAATTTGTAGAACATCACAAACATTTGGGATTAACTTTAAGTAATGATGGTAAATGGCATGAACACATTAATAATATTTTATCTTCAGCATCAAAGGTTTTAGGTTTGAATTTTAAATATAAAATTGGACGGAAAACAATAAACCAAATATATATTTCATATATGCGACCGATATTAGAGTATGCTTCTAATGTCTGGGATGGCTGCACAGTTTTATGAAAAAGAATCTTTAGAAAAATTAAAATATGAAGCTGCAAGAAGTGTTACAGGATTAACTAGGTCCGTTTCAATTAATAAGTTAATTGCTGAAATTGGTTGCCTCTCATTAGCAGACAGAGGTGTTTTTCAAAAACTTATCACGGTATATAAAGCAAAAAACAGTATGTTACCAAATTCAATAGCTCAATTATTTCCGCCCTTCGTCAGAGATGTAAACGATTATAGTTTAAGAAACATGAATGACTATGTCACTCCAATAAGGAGAACGGAGTTATTTTCAAAATCATTCATACCATCATCGCTAAGCCTTTGGAATGATTTACCCGTACATATTAAGGATCGTTATCATTAAACACATGTAAACGCTCTCTTCTTAGGACGTTCCAATGCCCCACTGTTCCTAAATACTACTTATGTGGCTCAAGATATCTTTCAATCATTCATGCTCGCTTAAGAAATGCATGTAGCGATCTAAATCATGACTTGTATTTAAATCATTTGCGCTTATCATCAAGTTGTGACTGTGGAGATCAAAGAGAGGACGTCGAACACTACTTATTTAAGTGTTGTCGATATAATGAACAAAGGCGTACGCTCTTTATTTCGACACGACCGTTCCATCCGCTAAGTGTTGATAAGTTGTGTTCTGGTAATACAGAGCTGAACGATAGAGATAATGAGCTTGTGTTTATAGCAATTCAAAAATATATTAAAGATACCAAGCGTTTTCGATGAAACTCACTTTGTTCACATTTGATCCCTTACGAGACGTCTGTAACTGTCTGTCCTTTTCCTCCTCTTCCTTTCTCTTTACATATATATGTTAACTTCAGTAATGCATTTCCTATACTTTTCGTTTAAAATGTTTTATGATTGTAAAACTGCCGTACTATTTATTTTGTAAACAAACTGTAAAGGGACGGGCCGTAACTAATGTTGTAGAACTTGTGGCCCAACCTTTTTGCAAACTAATGTAAATGTTGCAATAAAATATGTTTAAAACAGAGAAAACTTATCGAAATATATTTAAACATGAGCGCAGACAATATGGAAATATACATATGACCAAGACTATGATAACATATGAGGAAATACGTGTCCATCCATGCACAATATGATGCATCATACTGCATGTAAAGTATGTGTTTGTCCTTGACACGAAGAGATTTCTTAACGCCGGTAGTGAATGGCAACTTTCATGAAGCGCGTTATCGTTCAAAGCCGCATCAACGCAGAAAATGAGTGAATCAATTATAAACATGTTTGCAATTAATGCGAAAACATGGAAAGAAGCTGTATACAACAAACAATACCATATCTCATCTAAAACATGGGTAATCGCATAACGTAACGGGAAAACCACTTGTAAATTCATGTAGGAGTTCTAAACATTCATGTAGTAGTTCATGCAATTTCACGTTGAAGTTCATGTAAATCGACATAGTAGTTTATGTAAATTCGTGTGGGACGTCATGTACATGCATGTGAGAGCTCAAAAACATTCATTGTAAAAGTTCATGAAATGTCACGTACTAGTTCCTGTAAAGTTGAATATATATGGGTCTTCCCCAGAAAAAAAATGCAGGCGCTGTATTTACGAGGGGTTTGCTGCTTGATACACAGCTTGCACATAATGCCTGTAAAAAAAAAAAAAATAATGAGAAAATTCTCCTGAAACTATTAAAAGCAATACATGCATTATTGACAAATTCATGTTGTTTAAAAGGTTAAACCCCTAGCCACTCTATTAAATTAACAAATGCCTGCAATATATTTTTTAAATATACGGTACAAGTATGCTGTGATTTTTCTATATTTAAACCCACATAAAATATTAATTTAAAATACATTTTTTAAATACCTCCCTTTATTGAATGACTTGAAGATAAAATTTGATTTTAATTTAAAAAATACATTTATGGTTTGTTTTCACTCTTTAAACACACACTATTACATACTTTTAATACATGGGATACATTATTTGGATGAAGAATATGCAAATTAGGCAACCCATGTAAACAGTTTATCAATGCATAGATCCGCTCTGTCAATCAAACATATATCTGACCATGCCAGTTGACCAATTAAAATCGCATGAGGTATTTACCCCGTTACATAAAGCACATGCTGTCCCACATGCTGAGCTTGGACAATGGTGGGCGGGGTTTATTGGTGGGCGGGGTTTATCGATTTGTACGGATCTATGTTTTACACCAGCAGAGCAGATTGTGCAATGTGTTTCAAGGCGAAGCCATGATGTTCGACCGTCATATATAACCTTACATGTTTTGAAAATGACGTAAAACACCAAACGAGCAAAAAACAAACAAACAAAGACCATACAAACAAACGAACAAAGAAGGTTGCTATAAATAGATACTACTAGTCTATGATGATTAAGAGGGGCTGATTCAGAGGTGTGATTTGAAGAATACATGACTGTACGTTGAGTGTGAAAGGTCAAGCGTGCAAGCTTTGCAGTCACCGCGGTATTTGGGTATGTGAAAATAAGGCACAGCGGGTCTCGCTGTGCTTAAAGCACCTGGGGAAGACCCACTCGAAGTATTTGTCTTTATTTCCACAAGACCTGGGTTTTGCGCTCAGCACGTCAGCTTCTTATGGTGAAAATTTCTACCAGGTTATATGAAAATCCCTCAACCGATGACAAACGTATACACCATACACAACGTCTATGACTTCATTACCAGGGTTATAAACCATATTTTGACCTCTAAGTGTCACCTTGACGCTATTGATGTGGATTGTGCGCGCGATACGTTGTCTTGTTGTCATGTTGTGGTGAACACTTGCGGCAGATTATTTGAAAATCCCTCCATGAATGTCACCGTTATTTATCGGGCACGAAATATGGAACCAAGAGTACTTCTCTTTGACCTTTAACCTCTTTAACTTTGAAGCCACGGACCTGGATTTTTCGCGCGACCAGTCTTGTTAAGGTGAACACTTGTGCCAAATTATTTAAAAATCCGTCAATGAATGTCAGAGTTATTTTCTGGGCACGAAATATGGACACTAAAGCACTTCTGTTGGACCCTTGACCTCTACATGTGACCTTGACTATGAATTAAGAGATGGACTGACGGACAAAATGGCTGACGTTGGGACTACTATATGCCACCCTTCGGGGACATAAACATAACAAACAAACAATGAATGATCATGACTAGAAACATGTATACATGTATTATTTACCGAGCAATTGCACTTGGTAATATTAATGATTAGGTACGTAATTATTAGCAGTTCATGGGAATTCATGTAGTAATTCATCATGTAACTTCATGCAGTAATTCGTCTAAGTTCGTATAGTAGGTCATTTAAATTCGTGTAGTAGTTCATGTATAATGCTAATTTGTGCAGAAGTTCATTTTCGTGTAGTAGTTTGTTTGAAACTCATATAATAGTTCATATAAATTCGTTCTAATTCATGTACGAGTTATTTTTGTGCAGTAGTTCGTGTACATATCTGAAGTAGTTCGTTTAAAATCTTGTAGCAGTTCATGTTAATTCATACATGTTCATGTAGCAATTCATGTAGACTCATACAGTAGTTCATATACATTCGTTCTAATTCATGTACGAGTTATTTTTGTGCAGTAGTTCGTGTACATGTATGAAGTAGTTCGTTTGAATTCATGTAGTAGTTCATGTAAATCATACATGTTCATGTAGCAATTCATGTAAACTCATATAGTAGCTCATATAAATTCGTTCTTATTCATGTAGGAGTGAGACGTGAACTCGTGTTGTAGTTTATATAAATTAGTGTATTAGTTCATGTAATTCGGTGTAGTAGTTTGTGTAAATTAATATATAATGCTAATTCATGTACCAGTTCATGTGAGTTCATGTAGTAGTTCATGTAAATTCATGTAATAGTTCATGTTAATTCATGTTTAATGTTAATTCAAGTAGCAGTTCATGTGAATTCATGCAGCAGTGCATGTACATTCATGTCATTTAAATGCATGCAATAGTTCCTATAAGTTCTTGTATAACTCTAATTGATGCAGGAGTTCATGCGCATTCTTGTGTAATTTGCACCTGCTAAAGCAAGGCAAAGCATATTCTTCCTTTCGATCAAAACTAGAAGATGTAGTCAATGTCAGCTATTACCTTCACTTTACATACTAACACCAATAATGAAATACTGTGCCGAAGTTTGGATGTGTGATTTAAATATTGAAAAGGACAGTAATACCTTTAACAAAATACACAACTGTTACACATCTTTCAAACATTAGGAGTGCATAATAAAGCCTCTAACTTTGGGGCCAGATGTGAATTAGGCAGAGATCCGGGTTTTAACTTTATCGCAAACCAGACAATGAAATAAAATATATACCATAATAGACTTTTACAAATCCCATCTCAACGTTTACTTACTGAAGTAAATTAATGTGACAAAAACACGTTTACAACTCCCATCACATCGTTTACCTCCTGATGTATATCAATGTGACAAAACATGTTAACAACCCCCATCTCATCGTGTACTTACTTAAATTAATGTGACAAAACATGTTTGCAATCGCAGAAAACCTTGGTTCCAGACGATCTGTAAACTTGGTCAATTATTTGATAGTATTATGCTGAGATCTCAATACTCAATACATATCGTTGAATGATGTCAAACTAAAATAAATGAACAGATGCTAATTTAAAATATTTTCCGGATTCTGAACGTCAATTCTATTCAAATGTATTTTGAAATACTTCAATGTTTAAAACAAATAACATATGTAAACATTCTTTTCAGACAGTAAGAGGGTGATAGAGTCGCTCCAAAAAACACAAAACTGCTAGATCACATTTGCTCCATCAGAAAATCACTATAAGATGAAATGAAACGTATATTCCCTATAATACAATGCTTTTGTCATCATACACACTTGTTTTATTAAACATTATAAGATGACAAAAAAACACGTTCAACTATTTCCATAATTCGGGCTCCGTTAACGTAAATTACGTCCAAAAACCGTAGTAGGCGAAAATTAAGATCAAAGGCGCACTATATTGTCCTCGTTTGAAAGCTAAACACACCATGCTTAATATAGTATCATGTACCTTGGAACCACTGTTTCATGTAAATGGCTTAATTCTAATAAACTATGTTGTAGTGTACATGTGTATGTATTGTACAAATATATATAATAGAGCATGTTTTTTACATATATATATATATATAATAGAGCAAGTAGATCAAACCTATTGCTTGAAATAACGATGATTCAATATCAAACATCAATCAATATGCATTTAAAACACTAAACACATACACAAACAGACGATACATACTTCTATACATTAATAAGAAGTCATGTTTTCAATGTGTGCATACCTTATTGTTCGTGGTGTTGTTGATACGTGGGAGTAATAACACACATTGTTGCCACAGGGAATCCAGAAAGCTTGATCCAAAGACTATTTTATTTACTCCATGTCGATAGTACACGCACTTAAAACAATTTTCCGTGTAGGGGAAACACTAACGATGCTACCTGACTATATGTCTAATGCTATCGCGTATCCCTACCGCTGTATGCAGGCCAATCTATACTAACAGCCCCGCTACACGAATCCTGTTTCTGGAGGATGTCGAATCTTAAGTTAAGTATCACTAATATGATGATTATAAGTGGTCAACGTTTGATTGGTAAATTGAATGACACTACTTAACGAGAGGAAACAACAGCATTCTACGTCTTTTGATAACTAAAGTTCAAATATCATCCATGACCTGGTATAACAGGATCGTGTCACTTAACCACTTATGAACCCCTCGTTTTATCTGCTGACCAGATCATACATGGTATAATTCAATGGCTAAATTTTACTAGTTATAGAAATATAGTTGTCAGTGTTAGTAAAAATATCCATAAACGAGAAATGTTGATGTATAAGTTAAGCCCTCCATGCAAGACTCTGTGACACACCTCCAATGACGGAGAAATATTTGTCATAAGATTTCTCTAAAATGACATTTCAAGTTATTTATTAATTCATGAAGTATTAAAATAATTAAAATCAAATATGACAAATACTACAATCAATAGCATGCACAAGTAATATATACGACATAAAATAAAACAAGCAATAACATGCACACATCAATAAATGATAACTGTTTATTGTCCTGAATGAATTAATATCACTTTGAATAAATCACTAAATGTGTATAAAATTGAAAACCTATTATAAAGATTAAGACAAATTAGTGTCCATCACAGTTCATAGTTCACTATAATTGTTCAGGATTATCCACGTCCGGATATTGTCACTTCACGCGTCCCTGGAATGCCCTCATCGCTGTGGTTTTCGTCTCTCCATCGTCGTTGTTAAGGCTCCCCTGTCGAAGTGGAATAACGAATCCGCGCACGCGCTCCTCAAGTTGTATCAGGATATGATGACCGGAAATACATATTGATTACTAGTATGTATATAGCAATTATTTCTGGATTGTACATCGCCGTTGGTTTCGTTAAATGTTAATTATCTGAGTTGTAGCTTTCATCGAATGTTATCATATACATGGTTACGTTTTAAGTTAAAATAAGTTCATTCGTCGTTTTCTGCATACACATCTAAAGTAACCGCACATATATACATGCAAATAAGTGTCCACTGGTTTCTCGTTGTTCTTCTCCAATCATTCGTATACTCTCGCGCTAAAACTAATCAAGTTACCCACAGTTCTGCATCACGTACACAGTTCCATAAAACGTCACGCACATGACCTTGACCAGCGTTACATCGCTGTAGTCGAATTCGTCGCCAAGTCCAACATTGGGTACAACCGCTTGATAAACGATCTCGTCGGTTTGGAGTTAGGTTCACCTCCATCACCTACTAGTATAATATCAACAACAATTAATTAAGTTGGAATAATTGGCCCTTGCTCAATCCGAACCTGGCTCAGATTTCGCAATCTATAAATCAAATCATTCATAAGTAACTGCTTAACACCCTTTAATTCCCTAGGTATTGTTATGGATGGCACATCTTTAAACACAACATTGAATTCATCCCATAACCCCACTTGAGAAATACCACTTGAGTTGAGCAAATCAATTAACGGATTTTGGATATCATAAGTACTTTCTTGACTGAAGTATGGCAATAATGATATATAAACGTTGGAAGCAGTACATGTCATGTCTAGCTTTATATACCCAAGAGTCGCCTTTACAATAACATTTGTGTTTTTGAATATGTATTCTTACACACGATCGAAAAACTTAAATCTGTATTAGTACTAACCAGGTAAAGCTCATTTGTTACATATTCAGCTAGAGGTAAGACAGTATCGAGGGTAACTACTTTGTGACAATATTCCTTAACCGTTTCTCCTCGCTTCATAAATAAATTGATAACGCACAATTTCCTTAAATTAATTGGATATGCTGCGCTCTTCAACGCATACAAGTTAGCTAATGGATAGTTACTTTTTTAATTCATCAGGTCCTAAGAGAACATATTTCGTCCTTTCAACATTTATCGCAATTCATGTAGCTTCTAATTGATATCGCGCAACCATACTTGTATTCCCGGAAGAGCCTACTACCTCACTTTTAATAGTTCATGGCAGATTATGTATATTATAAACTTCAAATTGACTTCCGATATCAATTAATGGGAGAGAAATGATCACATAAACCTTGTCGTCTTGAAACATAGTTGTACAGATTAAATATTTGTAATAGCTCCAAAGTTGTGTATTAGGATTAAATGGTAATTTTAAAGACCTCGGTAATTTCCGACTTATATCATTCAGGAGTGCAGTTAGCGTACTAGGACGAATTATACTGGGTGCAACATACCCTAGTGAAAGCAATACTGGGTGCAAATGCCCTAGTGAAAGCAACTTTGTAAGTGTAGTCCCTCAAATAAAATAGAGCTGTTTGAATCATTTGTTCTATCTGATCAATAATCATATCTAATAGCACATACATTTGCATAAACGCTTGTACTTCTAAAAAGTGTCGTTGCAAATTTTCGGTAATTTTGTCTAGTTTGGAATCTATTTCATTCAAGCTAATGACGAGTTTGTTTATAACATTTCGATTTTCCATTATTTCCGTTCTCGAGACATTAATTACTGTTAAGCTCTCTTCAAGAATGTGCGTTATTTCCTGCTGATCACGCGCTAGTGAGTCCACACCTTTCCTAATACCCTCTAAATCTGATACTGAGACTGTGCCAAATAAGAAACTTAATGCCTTACCAACTATTGGCATTAGACTTCTTTTAGACTTGCGAGAACTAAGTGTTTGATATTCAATGAAGCTTTCGGTAAGCCCTTGGTGCATTCCTGATAAAACCTGAATTTCTGCCATAAGTTTTATAAAAACATTCAAGTAACCGGTTTGTTCTGCATTACTGTATCGTTTAACCACCTGCTCGGCAATACTTGATGCATTTTCAATGTCACCAGCCAGCCGCTCAATGAAATACTCATACTGAATTGTATCTATAAAATATGAAATGACCCAGCGTGAGTGTGTAGTTCACACCGAGTTGATGAAAATAATATTTTCGTTCACTTTATTAGCACAGTTAATACCAGGCAAGGCAAATAAGATCAGTGACATTAACATCTTACCTACAAGGATATCAACACTTAAAATTATTGACAAATCAATAAAATCTGAAGTAGTAACGTACTTCACACTGAACTGGAGTATTTATAAACACTAATTTATTTACTATTTACAAAACATGACCCCGTGTCCTTAATATTTGCATAAGGATTATACGCGTCCATCGTATATTTACTCAATTACATTAACCCTATGAGGGCAGTTAAGAGACTCTTAACCTTGTGTCGTTTCTTGGTGTTTGGTTTGAGGTGTACTTTTCAATCATCCTTATCTATTCCCTAAAACCCTTATTGTCCAAACTGTATAGTTTTACTATTTGAGCCACCCCCTGAGCCCCTACCGCAGTTGACAGTGACGACCCGTTAAATCTCCGCGACAATAGGTGGAGCAAGGAGCAAGGGTCGGAGAGGACCATCCTTTATCACACATTACCATGTATTTACATATTTAAATCTATTATTCATTTAATATAATATTTTAGCATAATACGATTAATACAAATATATGCATGTATTATACGGTTGATGCAGTGGACATAGTATTTCAGAAAGAAAGAAATAAGTTTTAGAAAAAAACAAACGTTTATTCAAGAAATAAAATTGATAAGTTAGTGATGAATACCGCTTTAAACAACGTGTTCACAATTTGAGCAAATTACGATGAGAAATACAAGTGTTATTGACATTTAAAACAGGGCACAGATGTGTATCGTCAAGAGTATACTGTTCTTTAATGTTCCTAAATGTTCTACACTGTTTGTAAATGTTTACGCTGTTCGTAAATGTTCTACACGGCTCTTAAATGTTCTGCACGGCTCTTAAATGTTATATAGTGTTTGTAAATGTATACGCTGTTTTTTAATGTTCTACACTGTTCTTAAATGTTCTACATGGCTCTTAAATGTTATATAGTGTTCGTAATTTTTTACGCTGTTCTTATATGGTCTACACTGTTCGTATATGTTCTATACTTTCTCTTAGATGTTATATACAGTTCGTAAATGTTTACGCTGTTCTTTAATGTTCTACATTGCTCGTAAATGTTCTTCACTTTCTCTTAGATGTTATATACTGTTCTTAAATGTTTACGCTGATCTTAAATGTTCTACAATATGTGTGAATCGTCTATACCGTTCTGGACCAATTGTGTAAAGAATGAATGTACTGGACCGTGTCCAAAAACATATACACTACGTACACAAACAATATGCATATAGACGATATCATAATGATTGACCATACATAACAATATGACAATGGTATGGTCTGTATCATTATGGAATGGTCTGTATCATTATGGAATGGTCTGTATCATTATGGAATGGTCTGTATCATTATGGAATGGTCTGTATCAATATATTAAGCAACGTTTATTCAAATATTTAATGCGCATTATTTTATTGAGGAGGTATTAACTTGTCCGTAAATATCTCTCGTAATGCCATATAACGTTACGTCCATAAATTGTTAAAGGGCCTGGAGGCGATCTTGAACAGTGATTGGTTGCAATCCGCAATCCAAACACAAATAAAAACCTTCGTAATGTGCTTCAGTGTTCATGTGCATGTTACAGGTGTTACTAGAAAGACCGGAATACACCGAATCACCAGAATACACCGGAATACACTGGAATACACCGAAATACATATAATAACGGCATTATTTATGTAATCAATGGATAATAAATGATTATTTATGATTTAAATATTACTATATCCACACAGAATAGTGATTTATGTGTTTGGGGGCACCACTATATACACCTATATAGCAAAACTACATACTTATCTCCCTTGAAGAAAAACATCATGATGCACAAGTTTCTTATTTTTGTTTATGGCCTATGCTTGCATAGACTGGCATAAAAATACAAATAACTATTTAAATATTTTAATAATAAATTTATTACAAGCACATGTAAGCGTATAGATCTATCATAATGTTGTTGTTTAACAATTTATAAAGCAAACTGACATAAGTCAAAACATTAAGCAATATTGCATGCGTTCTAAGTACAGATAGCACTAACACACATTTAACACATGTATAAGATGGACGTTCGGACGAAATAATGTAAATATATATGAATAACAGGTTATTATTAAAGAGTAACATACGAATGTTTATTGATGAAAACCGTTAAAGTGCAAGTAGGTTGTATACATTCTTAGAAATTGCAAGTAAGTATATAAATTCTTAGATTATAAATACATGTAAAGCTACACCGACTTGACATATTCAACAATAGGCTATACAGCAACATAAATAAAATGTAAAATTTGAAAGTGTATAAACCGGTGTAATAGTATTGTTATACAGTAAAATACATTTAAAAAACTTCGTATATAGACCCGAAACGTTAGTTTGAAATATACAGTGCGTTCCAGTTTGTTGACGATGTGCCGGTTGCGTCATATATCGTACTACAGTTAGCTATATACAAATATATACAAACTGAAAAAAGTAATGTTAAAAAACCCAAACGAAAAAAATGTAAGTCAATGTTCCAGTGGTAAGCTTATACAATAAATTGAATATTTTATGACAGATTCTGCTATGATTAATCATTTCCATACACTATACTGATCTTAATAGCAATGCACGAACAACATGATATATAATATATATTCATGAATCCAATATATACAATAGTAACGATATATTGGTGTTGCCATGTGGCACGTGTGTTTTCATTTGTTCATATAATCTTTACATGTGACTTTGTTATTGTTAAATGTTTGATAGATTAGAAGCTGTATTGTTTCCGTCTAAATAAAGGTTTCCGTCTAAATAAAGGTTTCCGTCTAAATAAAGTATTCTGTATTCTGTTTAATATTATATTAAGATCCTAAAGGATCATAACCGACAATTGTTTCATACACTGTTCAAAACTGTAATTGAAATTTCAAATATGACCATAGGTTTCATTTTAAAGGTACTGGAGTCACTCTGTAAATCTATATTTTAAGATATATCCTTGGTTACTGTAACATACCAAAACATGAGTCGGGGAAATCTTAATTATGACAGCACGTGCAATTATAATATATCGCCATGTCACACGTACTTTCATGTAAGTTAGTGTAGCGTTATTTCCTATTTAAATGTCATAATGCTCAATGTTGCGTTTTATCTTAAGAACATTACACTGCAATTAGAGAATACGTTACGTTTGTATATTACCGGAATAAATACTATTATAATATACATAGTTTAAGATAAACCCTGGGTTACTTAGAGATTAATACATGGGTGGTGCGTTATTGTCCGTCATATCGGCCCGAGACTCCAATATCGGCCCGAAGGCTTTAGCCTAAGGGCCGATATTGGTCGAGGGCCGATATGACGGACAATAACGCACCACCGATGTTTTAAACTTTTTATCATATGCGTTTATAACGCATTTTTATTGGAATTTTGTCTTTATTTTTATTTTTTTAAATCAAATATATTGAACTGTTACCGAATTAACATATAAAATAAAAATAGCAAAAATAAATGAACGAAAACAACAACGCAGTTTTAACTTTAATTGTATTGTTTGTCGTTTATTGTCTCTTCTTTTTTTCCAATTCGTTCATTCCATTCCCATTTCGATTTCTTTATTTCCCGTTTGTTGCTGTTTCAGGGCATTTCTTTAGCTGTCATAAGTCCCTTGAATGCTGAAACTCCTTATCTATTTAAAGGAATATGATGCTCATACCTCTTCTCGAGCAAGTACCAGATGATGATGACCTGAACTGATTTTATCGAGTCTGGTTATTATTAATTTTTTTCGGACTATACTGTACTGTACTCAGAATAAAAACGTCCAATATACCGTCCAACTCGTTGATGTCAATTTCTTCAGTAGGCCTAAATCTGGTCTCACCAGTCGAGCGAAACTGCTCCATAAAAAATGTTAAGGCCAGATTTAGTCTGCTTTTTCTGTAGATTTAGTTCCATTCCTCGTTTTGTTGACAAACGATCCTATGTCAGGTTTATTTACTTCTTGATGCCTTTCCTCAACAATTAGTCCATCTAGGTACATAAGTAATAGTGAGATCAGCTCGCGTCGCGAAGCGACGCGCGCGCAAGCGAGCTCTACGGTAACGCGAGTAGCAAATACTATGGGGGAAAAACAGTGGTAAAAAAGTCGAAACACAGTTAACTCCCTTGTTAAGGGGAGGTCATGGTTATATTCGTTACAAACGCAGTTAACTCCCATCTCTGTTTGGTATCCGGCCCACCTCTATTCGCGTTGGATCTAGTCCATCCAGTTGGCCGGTTACCAGACTTCATTGTTGTCTGTCTGTGTATTGTGGCTGACTGTCCTCCTTGAATGCTACTTTCCCTGTCCGATCTTTTTGTATTTCTTCATTGTAAATGTGACGTCATTACGTCTGGCAACATTTATAAAATAATGGTGATTATTACCAGCAGGCAGCTGAGAGTCAATGTAACGGTATTTCTACCTAATCTTTAAAATCTACTGCAGTATCGATAATCTAAAATACAATGTTTAAATGAAAACGCATCGCACTTTAGTGATATAGATTATAGATAGATGTTACGGCAAAGTCGGTGGGTGGGGGCATTTGAACCAATGGCACTGCAGTGCAGTCTGCTGTTGGCAAGTTTCCAAGTAATGTGCGCGTTTTTATTTAGAACTCAAATGTTGAACGGTGCTTAAAAATTTAATTATTTTTATTAAGTTCTGAAAAATGGTTTGGCGTAGGAACGGGTGGGGGCCCAATAATCTGAGGGTGTGTGTGTGGGGGGGGGGGGAGGAGGGAGTGATCAGAGTATGTTAAAAGGGGCCTGGGCGGCAGAGTATGTTTTGCTCCCACTCCACCCCCTGCCTCACCGCCCCCCACTCCCCCGAAAAAAGTAGTGTCCTGAAATTTTAAAGTCTAGTGCAAAAAAATGCATTTTAATTAAGAAATATCTGATCTGTATCTGATGAATACGTAGTATGCATAGATCCCAATACTGGTATTTCACTACGAGGAAATAAAATATAATAAATACGTACCTGTGTTTTATCGATGAATAAAATACAGTTAGGAGTTCGGATGGTTGCGTAGTAATTAAATGATTCTATTCGATAAGATTCTTAGACAACTATAACCCCATTGTTTACGCTATTGTGGGGGCACTATATATTATCGGTAATCAGGCTGCTATGTTTACAGGCTTTTCGATTGGGCGCCCCCATATGCAAAGTTCTGCGCGGTTCAATATGCTTAAATACACTAGTATCACGTGACAAACAATTAAGTCATTGCTTACGTCATTGCACTGTATGACGTCAAATGTTATCATCTTGTTCAAGAAGCTTAATAATGTTATATGTACTGATGCGTATGATCAAATGGGTTTATATCGGGTGTGTGAAAGGTTTGGGAGCATGGCAAGTTTGTTGTACCGTAATTAACATTTCATTAAAATTACTGTTGAGTTTGTCTTATCTGATCTGTATCTGATGAATACGTAGTATGCATAGATCCCAATACTGGTATTTCAATACGAGGAAAAAAATATAATAAATACATACCTGTGTTTTATCGATGAATAAAATACAGTTAGGAGTTCGGATGGTTGCGTAGTAATTAAATCACGAGTGAGTTAGCACGAGTGATTTAATTACTCACATCGGAACGATTCTATTCGATAAGATTGTAAGACAACTATAACCCCATTGTTTACGCTATTATGGGAGCACT
Source organism: Cyrtodaria siliqua (assembly GCA_037043455.1). NCBI lineage: Eukaryota > Metazoa > Mollusca > Bivalvia > Adapedonta > Hiatellidae > Cyrtodaria > Cyrtodaria siliqua. The sequence goes on along the minus strand of JAWPHD010010498.1, from coordinate 35,937 downwards.
ATATATTATGGGTATTCAGGCTGCTATGTTTACAGGCTTTTCGATTGGGCGCCCCCATATGCAAAGTTCTGCGCGGTTCAATATGCTTAAATACACTAGTATCATGTGACAAACAATTAAGTCATTGCTTACGTCATATAGCTTGCGCTGTATGACGTCAAATGTTCTCATCTTGTTCAAGAAGCTTATTAATGTTATATGTACTGATGCATATGATCAGATGTGTTTATATCGGGTGGGTGAAAGGTTTGGGAGCATGGCAAGTTTGTTGTACCGTAATTAACATTTCATTAAAATTACTGTTGAGTTTGTCTTTGTGACGTATACATGTATTTACCAAGTGGTGTCATGTAACGTGGCGCTTCCAACAGATGAAATATACGCGGGGAATTAATGGAACAGCTGTATTTAATCATAGAATAACATACAGTGGTCTCCCTTCTTTGTGTATATGAAAGACTGCACAGGTTGTTTTAGAATTAATGTTACAAATTGAAATAAACATGATAATCCAGCCAGGAGAAAAGTCAGAAATTGCACTTGTACTCTGGTGAAAATGAGCAGATACACAAATATCATAAATATACACAACTAAACGTATATAAAGTGTCAATAATCATGGACGGCTGGAGGTATTCAGTACTGGTTCTACCCAAGAAAAAAAAAGATCTGCTTCTACCACAAAAAAATAGACCGTCATATATAGCCTAACATGTGCTAAATATGACGTAAATGTCATACCAGTCTGAGAAATTAGCGGTTGTCCGGGACAACTAATTTATGAACAGGACAACCAAGTGTTCCCACTTTGGTTGTCCAATCGGACAACCAAACAAAATTTCTGAAAGCGCAAAGCTATTAGTCAATCAAAATAAGTATAAAAGTCGAACAGGAAACACGATTTCGGTTTCTTCATTGATGTTGAGAAAATTACTGTGACACCCCTATAAACGCTACGAGGAATTGATCAATTAATTGTATCCCTCTATGGAAGGTCGCAACACGTCACGGCCTCGTTTTTGATCGAATTTTGCCGAATTCGTTATTTTGTATATAGCAACCAATCAGAACTGCCTCGTCGGATTCCGTCACTTGGGAATCTACATTTACCGAGTACGAAAATTGCCGAAGAGTTCCGATCGATAGAGCAACAGAAAATTACAATTATACACGAACGGTTCGTGAATTATTCCATCCACTGAGAATAAAATAAACATCATCTATATGCTAATAAGAGCGCATGCGTCGGTAAAAAGGTGTTTCCGGTTGTCACAAAATGTGAATATTGCGGTACGTTACGAAGCCAAAAATTATGTTTCTTCTTGGCAAGTGGGTCGAGAGTGGCTTAAATGTACCGAAGATGGTAAAATGCAGTGCCCTTGGGGCACAGACAGAATATGGATTATGCACTGATGGTTCCTTTGTAAAGGGGTGTTCTAGTAGTGGATAGACACTATAAAAACACATGAACAGTCAAAAATCGATGATGACTCTAATGATGACTGTGACTTTTCAGAGAAAGACATAGACAATCTTCTCTCTTTGTATACAAAAGAATGAATAATGAATAAATATTGTGATTCTTGACATCATGTTTTGCTTTGTTAACATATATCATTAGAGTAATAAAGTCTTCAGGTTTTAAAAGAAACATTTCGGTCAACCACTTTTCCTTTCGGGCAACTAATTTTTGTTGAAATGGTTGCCCGAAGGACAACCTTCGTGCAACCAAGTCCAAAAGGTAATTTCGCAGACTGTAATACAACATTCAAACAGTTTATGTCTACATCAAAAACAAAGCTAAGAAATTAAACGCGTTCCCATGGGCACATTGTAACACTCAGTGGTGCAAGTAAGATCTCTAGAGTCAAAGTCTACCTGTCTGATTATAATGGCATTATGCTGTATCACAACCGTTTCAGAAATTAAGACGTTTTAGACAAATGCTATCAATAGCGTTTGCTGAATCGGTTATAAAACTGTGCTTTGAAAATATGTGGGTTTTTAGCTCTACTGATCAGAGATCAGCAGAGCTTATGCGGTGGTGCGGTATCAGTCCGTAAACTTTTTTTGTAGCGACTACTCCTCTGAAACTACTGAATGGATTTTCATGAAACTTTACAGAAATGTTGCCCATGAAGTCTAGTTGATCCTAGCAAAATTTCATGTTGATGTGAAGAAATCCAAGATGGCCACCAAATCTAAATATATTTTAAAAAACAAGTTTGTAGCGACTACTTCTTGAAAACTCGAAGTGATATTGATATGGGACTTTTTCTAAAATGATCAGCCTGACATGATGTTGGTCCTTGTCGAAAATCGTTTTGATTCGACGTTAAACATGGCTGCCATTAGTAAAAACTTGTAGCGACTTCTCGTCTGAAACTATTTGACAGATTTTCATGAAACTTCACACGAATGTTGCTCTTGATGTCCAATTGATCCTAGCAAAACTTCAGGTCGACCGGAAATTCAAGATGGCCGCCACAGTTAAAAAGAATTTTTCAAAAACAAGTTTATAGCGACTACTTCTTGAAAACTATAAGTGATATTGACCTTTTTCTAAAATCATCAGCATGACATGATGTTGGTCCTCGTCGAAACTCGTTTTGATTTGATGTTAAACATAGCTGTCAGCGGCCATCTTTGTTTACATAGAGTTATCTAGTAAAAACTTGTAGCGACTACTCCTCTGTAACTACTCGACGGATTTCAAGAAACTTAACAAGAATGTTGCTCTTGATGTCTAAGAGGATCCTAGCAAAATTTCAGGTCGGCCGGAAATTCAAGATGGCCGTCATGGCTAAAAATAGATTTTCAAAATACAAGTTTATAGCGACTACTTCTTGAAAACTATAAGTGATATTGATATGGGATTTTTTCTAAAATAATCAGTATGACATGATGTTGGTCCTTGTCAAAAATTATTTTGATTTGACGTCAAACATGGCCGCCAGTGGCCATCTTTGTTTACATAGAGTTATATAATGAAAACTTGTAGCGACTACTCCGCTGGATTTTCATGAAACTTTACAGGAATGCTGATCTAGCTATCAAAAACCTATCGGTAGAGCTTCAAGGTCATAGACCTCTTGTTTGTTGTTGTTTTTAAATATCTCTTTTATATTTTTCAGTGCCATTTCAGCCTTAAGCTGCCCCTTAGATGTCCTGAATGTAGATGTCCTGAATGTTTAAGAATGTCCAAGAAAAGAATATATGCGTCAGTCTTCCATTGTTTGTGGTTGTTTATGACTGCGTTCTGCTTTAATAGTAGAACTCAGCATTAATAACCTGCAACGGATGGCTTGAACTTGCAACCAAACTAAAATAAAAAAAGGACTGGATGTTCATGTACCATTAATGAGGCGCAGTTATCTGTGGTTGATGGATACAAAAGTGGGAATAAGTGATGTACCAAACAATCAATTGTGGCCAGTGATTAGTTATATAGTAATTGATATTTAGTTACATGTATGACATTCCACAAGAGATCATTGCAAAAAATAGAATTATATTATCGCTGAAAACAAAAAGAAAACATACAAGCTACTTAGTCAAGAATCAGTCGGATTACAACCATCTCAAAATAGTACAAAATAAACTTCTTTTTTATAAACAAGGAAAGTTAATGCGTACAATGCAGAGACGGTGAAGCGAACCCAATCTGCATTCGTCTAGTGACATTTGTGAGAAGTGAGTGAGTTCAATTAAGTTACCCAGACATGATTTGATATTTTGTAGCGCATCCGTGGTTGAGAGGGTAAAGACGCTGCATTGGAAACCATCTCAACGCTGCGGGTTCGAATCCCATTGGGAGCCCGACTTGTAAATGTCGATTCTTATGGACGACGGGAAGTAAACAGTATGTGTCTTACATTTTTTAACCAGGAATAAGTGAGTGGTCTGCTTCCACCGCTAAAAAATGTTGACCGTCATAAAATAATGCGACGCAACCTAATTTGCCTATGTGTTTTCAATAGACCGTGTGTTGCACATTAAAGTAATGTTTACATGTTCAAGGTCAGTGTGAATACTGATGTATTTCTGGTGTTCATTCCAATAAGCTGTCCAACAATTTCAGATAATGATATGAAACTGTTACCGTATCATTAATATATTGGGCGTGAACATCACTTAAGTTCAAGGTCAAGCATCTTGCGCAAGACATTTTCCCTTGGCTTTGTCCATCTGATCAGTGATGGGGATGGTAAATAAAAGGTCCAAACTACCAAAGGCTATCCTGTCTGTATGTTAAATATTTTTTACAATCAAGTAGGGCAGAGTTTCATCGCCTCTCACTGAGGTGGCTCTAATAACCATAATGTGCTGATGATTGTTTTCATTTGCATTCAAGTTTTTTTTAATGAGTTGAGCTCGCTATGAGGCAGTGCCTTATTCATATTATAAGCTGTTAGCCATTGACGCTAACGTCTTCTCGCCGGGTTCCATTTTAACGCTTATTTAAATGACGTCAGTTATGTTAGTTGACGTTACTTCGGTTACGTCATGTCACTGACGGGTTTAACGTCTTGAATTTATGGTCTCAAAGACAGGTAAAACAAAAAAGAAATCGCCAATAATCGTAACGGGCAGGTGACGGTCGTTAGCCCAGTCAGGTGACCGGGCCAATAACGGTCAGGTGACCGGGCCAATATGGATATGCATTTTCGGCCCGGTCACATGACCTAAATTTGATTTTTCGGATCGCATTTATGATACGGCTCATTTCTCGAGAGCTTGTAGGGTAATTTTGTACATATTATGGGCCAAAAATGTGTTCATATATGATAATGTACCATACCAAAATATTAGTCGAGGGAAACATTTAAATATGACTTCAGTAACTGTGTATTTCTTATCTCGCGTTTAGCATGCGCTACCCGTTCACACTAAAGCACGTGTCATAATGCCGGATATTCCTGCTTTGTGTATAGTACCCGGCGGTGGTACATCATCGTGTCATTTAATGCCTCAATCAGCTATAATAAAAACATTAAAAGTTTGTACAAGAATAAATTCATTTATTTCAATGACTTGTGCATTATGATGTTTTCCTTCAAGGGAGATAAGTATGTAGGTTTGCTATAGGTGTATGACTAGTGTGCGTACATATACGCCCCCAAACACATAAATCACTCTTCTGTGTGGATATATTACCATTTAAATCATAAATAATTATTTATTATCCATTAATTAAATAAAAAGCATATGAGCGTACACAAAGGCGAGATATCAATAAAGTGTAGCTTTTGCAGTAAAGAATTTATCCAGGCAGGCAGGTCAACTTAAAATACACTTTCTGATGCATACTGGCGAGACAACATTTAATGTAGAATAGGCAGCACTGAAATGATATAAAACGTCGAGCTGGCTTAAAATACATACGCACATACATTCATATGAAACACTGTTAAAGGTCTCACTACCGAATTACCTCCCTTGGCCATGACGGTAGGAAGATACCTATACCGTAAAAAACTAGGGCTGTGTTAATCGGTTTGCTCTCAACTTGGAAATGTGCAACCGTTCTCTTATTTCTGCCTTCAGGTGACAAGTTTGGAACATGTTCATGACTTCTGCCAAGTTTGGATGCCTATGGGCGATTTTCGAGGAAGATATGATAATTTGAAAATGGGTAGGAATACAGTTGAATTATTAGTGAAATAGAGCTAGTTTTGAGGGGTGCTGAAAAAGACTGGAATTAAAAAAAAATAATCTGGTCAACTTTTGATTTTTCGTGGATATTTTGAGTTTCAGAGGAAGGTTTGCAGATTGAGGGGAGATTTAACGACCAATGGACATTTTACAGTATGTTCCAGTGGTCCACGAGTGACGGTTTCTACATATATTATATAGTGTTGATTAATTCACCAGTGAGACGTTAAACGACCCTCATCTGGATCAGTGAAAAGCTTGATAGACAGCGCTTGTTCTTGCTAGAGTGGATCTTTTAAAGTGAAATCTTGATTCTAGAGTGACACAGCGCATTTCAAAGGTATAATATGGATTTTGTATAAGTATTTGATGCTTTTGCAGTGTAAAATAGACTACTTTGCTTCTAGTCGGACCCCGTGCGTGCTTTATTACCGTCATTTGGGACTTAATAGATGAATCTGTGGTCAGAAAGTTTCAGAATATGGGAGACAATCAATTGTTTTGGCTGGGAGACATACTCGGATAAACATGTTAGCTCATAGAGTGATGTGTGTTCCTGGTAGGTTTACCACCACCAATTATATGTAAACCTCCGAGGTGTAGTCGAATGTAGTTCCTATAATAAAAAGTAATCCCTCCTTTTTCGATGGAAATGGGCATTATAAGTAGGGGGAAAACTGCCCATTTCTATTCGATTTTGTGGTTATATGTATAAGAAGCGTATTAATAGGTTTTACTGGATCACTGATGAACATTTTCGAAATTTCGACTCTATGCTTACATTATGTGAGCAATGAAAACAGTCGATCAATAAAAACAGCTGTACCCTTGACCTGTTTAGTAAACAAACAAGAACTGTCTTACATGTCTTGTGACCCCACGTTTTCTGGTGATTTTTCAAGTGGAAAAATAGTTTTCTATATGAACATTACACTGCTGCATTATCCATACTTGAGTTGAATTTGCAGCAAATCATTACTATGTGACACTTTAACATTGGTGTCTATGGGGAAAATAATTAGTGCTTTCATACCTGATATTCCTAGGCGGGTGGACGTGTCTCATCTCTGCCACAACAGTTTATGTTTGCGATTTGGCCATCTCAGTTTGGAGCCTCATAGTGTAAACATGGAAAGACAAAGATGCCAGAACATGATACCAATACTGTGTTTAGGACATAAAGAGTATCCTGATTGCATGCTTCATGTGAGTAGATTGTTTATATTATCCTATTGTAGTGTTTCATGTCAAATTATTACCCCACCCACTTTTCATATAGCAAAATTTGTGGTCATTGTTATTTGTCGAGAAGGTCAGTTGAGTATGTTTTATGTTGTCGTTGGTCATCGTATACTTTAAATTTGTTCAATTTGTTGATAAATCTGGCTGTTTTATAAGTTTGTAACATTTGTCAATGTTTGTCATAGGTAACATTATATAAGGCGGTGTATAGATTTTCATAATAACCAGTTAACGCCAGAGGGGGACATCAAATTAGTGAAGCGCTGTGGTCTAATGGTAGAGCGTTGGACCCATGATCAAGTTTCAAGTTTCAAGTTTTTATTTATTCAAGGCTCATTAAGAGCATCTGATTGTGCAGAAAACAGAACAATAACAAAAATATTTACATAACAGAACTATTTACATTACAATACACATAATCACATAACCATCACACAACCAACCATCAATATGTACAATAATGAAATGACTAGCATGAATAATGAGTGAATCCTAATTTACATGTTTAGTAAGGTTTTTTTTCTAATTTTTTTATTTATTTTTTATATAATTAATAAGCATAGCATATGGAGAATGAGTGTATACATTTATATTACATAAACTATATATATGTGCAATGTGAATATCTATATGTTTTGAGATGAAAGAAACATTTTTTTCTATCAGGCTTTGAGCAAAACTATATCCAGTTATTTACAAGCTTTAAGAATGAGTTCCCAAAATCTGGCTAATTTTAATAATGTATTATTATCTTTACTATTCATTAATAGCTCATATTTAACAGAATTTGTATTTTTATAAAAATATTGACCAGTATATTTTTTCCTGTCACTTGCAAAGTGTTTACAAATAAATTAATAGTGAAATTCATCACCCAACAAATGAGCATTACAAAGTGTACATGTGCGTAGATTTCTTTCTATGTTTAAATGTCTTCCCTTTTCTATAGTCATTTTATGATTCTGGCAACGGAATTTACATAAAGTATTAGACAAACCAAATGGCATTATATTAAAATACTGCTCAAAAACAAACTCTTTCTTATATATTCTATAGTTTAAACATTTACTTAGACTTTGTATATCACTATTCCAAGATTGAACAAACTGATCTCTTATGCGACTCTTAACTAATTTGCTAAAATAATCTGGGCTATAAACTGTCTGATCTAACCAGTAATTAGACAGCCCAAGTTCGTTGAGTGACTTTTCAACAAATTGTATTCATGGAAATTTAATTATGTTGTTTATATGAAGACAATATGCCATTCTATATAGCAAATTGCATATTTTGGTTGTTTCTTTAGCATTTATTAGTTTATACCAGTAATTAAGTATTCTTCTTCTTATGTGTAATGAAATCGGAAATATTCCAAGCTCACCATACAACATACAATTCGGTGTACTTTGTTTCAAGTTTAGAATAAATTTACAGTATTTAGACAGAAATTGGTCTATAATTTTTATATCTTCTATACCCCAGACCTCTGATCCATACACAAGTATGGGCACAACCATAGCATCAAACAAATGTAGTTGCAAATCAAGTGGTAACAACAATTTTCTGGCTTTATTTATTAAGGAATACATAGCTTTTCTTGCTTGGTCCACTAATCTTTTCTTAATTTGACCAAAATAGCCATTAAATGCAAATTGTACACCAAGATAAGACAATCTATCAACAACTTCCAACACACTATCGTCAAAATAAAAATAGTTCACTTTTAAACCCCATGTTTTACAATAAACAGACATACTATGTAATGCTAACTGCAAATCTTCTGCACTTTCAGCTAAAACAACAGTATCATCCGCATAAAGAAGCAGAAAAAGCTTGAAATAAACCTCAACATCATCATCGCTCGATACATCACGAATAGTATCAGACAAAATATCTAGCCCATCGTAGTGTTTGGACATGCAATTTACAAGGTCATTGAGAAAGAGAGAAAATAAAACTGGTGATACATTTTCAACCTGCCTTACACCAGACTGACTTACAAAGAACTATAAAATTTCTATACCTGATTTAACACAATATTTTGCTTTATCATACATATTGTAAATAATTTTAATAAGTTTCCCATCAAGTTTTGTTTTAGCAATTTCTGCCATAAGGCTTATCTATTAATAGAGTCGAATGCTTTACTGTAATCTAAAAGTCGTGGGTTCGATCCCCGCCATTGCCATATGCGTTGTGTCCCTGAGCAAGACACTTGCATCTGCATTTGCTTAGAACTGGTTCTACTCAGGAAGACATCAAGAGTGATTCAAATAAGTTCACAGATCGATGTAAAATAAATAAGTTTAAACTAAATTAAGCTTCTTATGCTTTATTTTTTTCAAATATGAACTTAAATTAATTTATAATGTAAATAATTTTATATTAAACGCGCGAACATCTCTGGCATTTTTTGATCGATTTTCGAAATATTAATATTAATAAATCGCTCGAATAAGATGTGTTTTGCCTCATAACTTTCTTTTTAATGCATCTGTTTAACTGTTTTATTAAAGCGAACATACCACTACAAAGTGGGCATGCTCCTCCATCGCAAATATATTTCGAATCATATTTAGAATTTCTTAAATTAGCCGTTTGCGGCAGAGGAAAGAGCTAATAGAGGGATGTGCACTGTAGATAAAGATATAGATATCCAATGCGTTTTCTAGAATTATCTCCCTTATTAATCATTCTCCATTTACACGTTTGAAGATCGTAGTTCAGTCGAGGAGTTTTTTTTATGAAAAACACAAAAAAAGCCAATATGTGCTCTACCATCAAGGAGGTATGTAACGTAATCTGTAATATGAACTAAGGTAAACTCTTAAAAGCTAACTCAACCATATATTTAATATGAATAAGGCACTTCCTCATGGCGAGCGTCGCCGCCATCGGTTTAAGTAAATAAAATGGTTACATTGTGTAATATTACTCATACTGTAATACCTTATAACATAGGGATTTTCTAAACCCAACTCAGTTGCTCCGTTCTAAGGGACACACAAAAAACGCAACCCACTTCTATTCACATACAAACTTTGCGATCATCACATAAAAAAAACGAATTCAACAAATTATTTAAGCATAACTATTCGAAATCGAAATGGGGATATACACATTATACTCTGTTACTTCCAAATCAAACCGTGGAGCGCTGTGGTCTAGTTGTAGAGCGTTGGACCCATGATCCAAAAGTCGTGAGTTCGATTCCCACCATTAAATTGCCATATGCGTTGTGTCCCTGAGCACAGGCAGACGGCGCGTACCCTACCCCGCCCACACCCTACCCCCCCCCCCTCTACTACCCCCCTCCCCCTCTACTACCCCCTCCCCCTCTCTACTACCTCCTTCCCACCTGTTTCTCTACTACCCCCCTTAAATATGTTTTCAATAAACTGTTCTACTTGGTTTTCAATGAAAAAAAATAAAATAAAAATACATACTCTCTATACCATATAAAGGTCTCTGACTCTTTAATAAAAACTGATAAAAACAGCTATAGACCTCGCTTAAAGCCTTGCTGTGCTTGTATTTTTGGTCACAGCATCGTCATTCCGATTCGAATCAATAGGGTACATATTATAACAATTAGCCACAACACTGATTTCTTCAATGTGTACTTTATATCGCATCAGCGAAACGTTAAACACGTTTGAAAGTAGGTCGACTTCGATCTGACCTAAGCAATGCATTTTCTATGTACATGGTAGGGTAGTGGGAAATATCTATCTGCGACGACTCTCGAATAAATATGCAACGTGATCGTTGAAAGAAAACCGTTTAACAACACTCACCGGTACGAAGAACTTCCAGGAGTAATCACAGACGCTGTAATCGAGTTCTTTCACAAACCGTTATTTGTTTTTAGTTTCGATTCACCATGTTGAATTAAATTACTGGTTTCCTTGTTACCTTTATACTTACGATATGAAGCTGGGTACAAGGCGACCGGAAATGAGACTGGACCAATCCGGGTGACGTATTTTCAACATGGTGAATCGAAACTAAAAACAAATAACGGTTTGTGAAAGAACTCGATTACAGCGTCTGTGATTACTCCTGGAAGTCCTTCGTACCGGTGAGTGTTGTTAAACGGTTTTCTTTCAACGATCACGTTGCATATTTATGCGAGAGTCGTCGCAGATAGATATTTCCCACTACCCTACCATGTACATAGAAAATGCATTGCTTAGGTCAGATCGAAGTCGACCTACTTTCAAACGTGTTTAACGTTTCGCTGATGCGATATAAAGTACACATTGAAGAAATCAGTGTTGTGGCTATTTGTTATAATATGTACCCTATTGATTCGAATCGGAATGACGATGCTGTGACCAAAAATACAAGCACAGCAAGGCTTTAAGCGAGGTCTATAGCTGTTTTTATCAGTTTTTATTAAAGAGTCAGAGACCTTTATATGGTATAGAGAGTATGTATTTTTATTTTATTTTTTTTCATTGAAAACCAAGTAGAACAGTTTATTGAAAACATATTTAATGGGGGTAGTAGAGAAACAGGTGGGAAGGGGGTAGTAGAGAGGGGGAGGGGGGTAGTAGAGGGGGAGGGGGTAGTAGAGGGGGGGCGGGGGGTGTGGGCGGGGTAGGGTACGCGCCGTCTGCCTGTGTCCCTGAGCAAGACACTTTATCTGCATTGCTTAGTACTGGTTCTACCCAGGAAGACATCGAGAGTGATTCAAATAAGTTCATAGAGCTTTCGTTACAATCGATGTAAAATAAATAAGTTTAAACTAAATCAAACCAAGCACTGCAGTGTGATTTCCATTGTAATGTTGGCAGGGCTTTTACCCCCTAAAAATTGTGAAGACTCCCGACCCTAGCCTGGTCATTTTGGTGGAGAAAAAAAAGCGCGAAAACTGCCTAATTTGTGAAAAAAGTATTGAATACATGCATTGTTTTTGTGGGAGCAGGATAATATGAAACATTTTAGATAAACTTTCTTCTATGAACATATCCAGAACAAAACAGTATTGAACGAGTTAAGTGGTGGAAATGTTTTCCAAAATAAAAAATAAAATAATAATATTAAATAAAAGAAATCAATTAATAATAATAATTGTGAAGCAAATCGGCCACAGTTGTGAAAAAAATGACATGAATTGTGAGTAAGTGTCAGGTGAACTTGAATAAGCATGATCAGTATAATTATGTATGCATACTTTTTTTTATGAGACTTCTCAGGATGATCCAATCTATTCCTATTTCCTAAATGTAAATGTCTTCAGTTACATGTAGCAGCAATGATCAGGTAGGAAGGAATAGGAATTCATTGTTTCATGTGGTACTGAACGTTGCGTTGTAAACATTCTCGCCTCTCACCGCTGCAGGTTCGAATCCCACTGGGAGCTCGACTTGTGAGGATGTGTCGATCCTTACGGATGGCGGGAGTTGTATAGTACTGGTTCTATAGTACTGGTTCTACACAGGACAAGTGGGTGGTCTGCCTCCACCACCCAAAAATCCAACGTCATATATAACTTTACATGTGTTGAAAATGACGTAAAACACCATACAAACAAACAAACATATCATTGCAGCAATTTGCTTATGTATCATTTGAAATAATCATTTCGTTTAATACCTTGTTCCCAAGTCACCACTCTCTACATCCCCTCTTGAAATTAAAATTGCGTCGAACGTCACTGACTGACGTAATCAGCATTGAACATTGTCATAATGGTGACGTACTATTACGTCTACAGTACAGTACGTGCTTGACTTTGTCTTCAAAGAACAAAAAGGGTTTACGATTGTGCTTTTAAGCAAAAGAAAGGATATTTCACTTACCGCCTTTGGTTTCGCAAAAACAATTTAAGGATAAAAAGGTAGGCGAATATTTCATATAACTATAGTTTCAGGTGAATTTTATTATCAATAAGTGTAATTGAGACTTAAATGGCGCAGTAGGTTGTTAAATACAATTTGAACAAAAAGCAATGACACTGTTCACACAATACCAGACATTTATTACTATTAAGTAGGATGGTCAGCTCTTAGCCAGCTTTCTTAGTCCTTTTGTCATATTGTATTTTCAATGAAATTGGACTGCTTTCAAGTGAAAATCACCGCATGTAGATCTAATATAAAAAAATAGATCTAGTAAAACTAACTTACATATTGACGCAGTCACTTTTATTTAAAACATAATCAAGCATTAAATCGTTGATTGTGTTGTTGCTGAACAGTGGCAAGCGTCGTTATAAGTTAATAGACTAGAGCGATTAAATAATGTGTGCAATACTCATACTGTTATGCCTAACAGTGTACATCAGTAGAGTTTTCTAAACACAATGCAAAATCAAAACATCTGCTCGAGTGCTTCTACATCAAATTTGATTCATATTTTGGATTGTGTTTACATTTGTTGGTGTTTCTAAATGAATCATTTTAACTTATACCTTTACTGCAATCAAAGACTGGTTATAGTTTTGCCCTTCACAAAGGTAGTACCTAGTACTGTGAGTGTAATGCCAGTGATGGTCCTTGATTGGAAAATAAAAGTTATTATATTCTATTCTTTTTTAAGCCAGAGAACCAGGCTATTATATTCTATCTTTATTTTTTTAAATAATAAATATTGACGCATTCACTTTTAAACGTAATCAAGCATTAAATCGTGGATTTTGCTGTTTTTGAACAAATTAGATTGTAAAAAATAAATAAAATAAATATGTTGAATGAATGGACTGAGCCTGCGAAAACACTGAATAGAAGAGAAGAGAATCGAAAACAATTTATCTTAATTTACATGTATGTTATATTCAATGCACAATACCTCGCTTCGCTGTATAACGTCGATACGCTCGATGTAATCTCGGTGTAATTAGCTTTATTTTCCTTCGAATAACACCTCGCTCCACTCGGCGTTCATGTGAGGTTATAAAGACGTGCGTATTTCTAGCACAATGCAACTTTACGGGCATGTAACTTTAGCTGGTTGACGAATATTTTTATTGCCTTAGTATGGCAATTTCAGAAAATCAACAACGCGTTAACCGTAAGGGGAGCTTACGCTCGAGATTACCAATGTTTACAGTAAAGAACATGTTATATCTAGCAACAAAACAAGGAAATACGGAATAAACACACAGACAGCTAAACATAATATTATCTAAAAAATAATGAGGACAAATACCAATGAATATGTCAGTGTTCAAACCTTCCAGCGCACTTCAGATTATACTAACTGGTTAACTTACTGGTCCGAGGCCGAAGGTAAGCCTACATGTATTGATTCTAATGCCGTAATCACCCGTCTGGTCCGAGGCCGAAGATAAGCCTATGGCTTCTAATGCCGTAATGACCCGTCTCTTGTCAAATTCTGAATTTGAGTTGGTCTGAGTAACAACTAGCATCAAATGTTACTGGAGAATGCTGTCGATGTTTGTTGAGTCTGCTTTAAAAGGCATTTACACTCGGTGCATGGCCAACTGTCTCTGGTACAGAGTTCCAATCCTCTACTAGCCGGATTATAAAGGAATTATTCCTATGTTCAGTTCTTGCGCTCTTTTTAAAGAGGTTGAGACTGATTCCTCTAGACCCTGTATACGTATACCGGGGAAGAAAGTATTGGACCGAGATGTATATTTGTTGGAAAGATTGAACAATCATAAACACTTTAATACTCACAGCTGAAATCATCGTTAACATTTATTTACATTGATCTTGTGATGTTTTTGATGTCCTTTTCAATGATGTAAATTTTCAGGTAAACCCTCCAAGGTCAGTGTGATAGAATTTTTTTCTACATGTAGATAAATCTAGTACTTGTTTTTTTTTAATTAAACAATACTTAATTGAATCTGGAAAAAGAGATGCAATATCAATATTTGTGATTTATAATAATATAACTGTACTGTTATACTTGTTACATAACCAGACTGAGATGCTATGTCCAAACATTATCCTCAAGCTTGATTAAGATCGGATTATAAATGAGAGGAAACCGCTAATATCATCAATTTTCGAAAATGAAAGGGCTATAACTTCGGCATTATGGGTGCAATGTGGCTGGTTATCGAACTTGACCGAGATAATATGCCCATAATCATTGTCCCCAAGTTTCAGGTTTACCACCACTAATTACATGTAAACCTCCGAGGTGTAGTCGAATGTAGTTCCTATAATAAAAAGTAATCCCTCCTTTTTTGATGGAAATGGGCATTATAAGTAGGGGAAAACTGCCCATTTCTATTCGATTTTGTGGTTATATGTATAAGAAGCGTATTAATAGGTTTTACTGGATCACTGACGAACATTTTCGAAATTTCGACTCTATGCTAACACTTTGTGAGCAATGAAAACAGTCGATCAGTAAAAACAGCTGTACCCTTGACCTGTTTAGTAAACAAACAAGAACTTTCTTACATGTCTTGTGACCCCACGTTTTCTGGTGATTTTTCAAGTGGAAAAACAGTTTTCTATATGAACATTACACTGCTGCATTATACATATTTGAGTTGAATTTGCAGCAAATCATTAATATGATTGTGACACTTTAACATTGGTGTCTATGGGGAAACTAATTAGTGCTTTCATACCTGATGCTTGCAGTAATTAGGACTCGCTCAGATTCGTACCTAGGGACACTTTTCCGATAACAATTGGTAAAATAAGCTCAGACATAAGTTTTCCATAGTTTATTATATAGGTTTTGAGCGTTTTTTGTCCAATTTTGTCTATAAAAGCCGTAATTTTGAGGTATTTTTTTTTCTTGTTTAAAATGACGTATTGGTGAAGTGTTTGCAGTTGAACTGTGTTTTTATTGATATCAACATGTAGGGTTGCATGTTTGCAACATGTTTTCATGAATTAAATCTGCATGGCAACAGGTTTGGTAGGCATGAAACCACTAAATCTTTCCCCTACCCCCATCAAATAGGATACTGTGAAAAATGAAGATTTGTGTAAAAGGTAAAATATTATTCCTTATCATTCAAACACGACTTGGTAGCGTTCAGCTAGTGCCAATTCTGATTTAAGCGGTATTTTTGGCATTATTAAGCTCGTAATCGGTACTATAATCAGGTATGGTACCAACAATTTTGAAGAATTTGATTGAAAAATCAATTTTGGTATGAAAATCGACATAAATTGGCATATTCATCGTCCTAATTGTACCTAAAATGCGTATTTTATTTATGTCCATTGAATGTTCTAAACATTTGATCTATTTAATATGGTGTATTGACAAGTAATGCCGTTTGGTATGACAATTCAGATAATGACAACACAAAATCCTCATTAAATTTTACGAAACATCTGAACATGTTTTCTCCTCTTATAGGTTTACCACCACTAATTACATGTAAACCTCCGAGGTGTAGTCGAATGTTGTTCCTATAATAAAAAGTAATCCCTCCTTTTTTGATGGAAATGGGCATTATAAGTAGGGGAAAACTGCCCATATCTATTCGATTTTGTGGTTATATGTATAGGAAGCGTATTAATAGGTTTTACTGGATCACTGATGAACAATTTCGACTCTATGCTAACACTGTGTGAGCAATGAAAACAGTCGATCAATAAAAACAGCTGTACCCTTGACCTGTTAAGTAAACAAACAAGAACTTTCTTACATGTCTTGTGACCCCACGTTTTCTGGTAATTTTTCAAGTGGAAAAATAGTTTTCTATATGAACATTACACTGCTGCATTATCCATACTTGAGTTGAATTTGCAGCAAATTATTAATATGTGACATTTAACATTGGTGTCTATGGGGGAAATAATAAGTGCTTTCATACCTTCATCAATATCGAAAGTAATTAAGTAATCTCGACGCCAAATTGCTTAATTTATATTAATTAACCACGAAGTTAAAACTCCTCAAACAGAAAGCTTATAGGTTTTAGTATTTTTTTCTTTTATATTATTGTGATTCTATTTGTTTATCGAAGTTACAAAGAGAAACGAAGTATTGGTAGACAGACAACATTTGATAATCTCTAACTTAAGGGAAAGAACTCTTCGCGAATGCAGTCTGAACACGGAAGTGAAATTATCACTGGCAAAAACGATCGATTGCTTTGAAAGAAATTAAAAAGCCGTTTACGTATTTCCATGCACTTAACAATTTTATTTACTTTTCATTTATGTATGCCGATTTAGAAGCTTTCATGGACTGATGAATTGAAAACTGTTTGCAAAATGTTATTCGCTGTATAAAACGTGTGTGTGGGGTAGGACACGAACAAGCAAACCTCTGCCCACGCCTCAGCGACCCCCACTAGGTGTTAGTTAATGTTAACTTGATAACAGAGATGAACACAGTCAAGCTATTTAACTTGATAACAGAGATGAACACAGTCAAGCTATTTAACTTGATAACAGCGATGAACACAGTCAAGCTATTTAACTTGATAACAGAGATGAACACAGTCAAGCTATTTAACTTGATAACAGAGATGAACACAGTCAAGCTATTTAACTTGATAACAGAGATGAACACAGTCAAGCTATTTAACTTGATAACAGAGATGAACACAGTCAAGCTATTTAACTTGATAACAGAGATGAACACAGTCAAGCTATTTAACAACATAGTGTAATGAGCTTTAAAGAACAACGATGATCGGATCATAAACAATTTAATAATCACAGCCGAAATAATCTTTAAGCCTTATTTACCTTGATCTTGTGATTTTATTGGTGTCCTTAATTTTCAGGTAAATTCTCCAGGGCAGTGTTATAGATATTTTTTCTACATTTAGATCTAATAAATAGTTTTTATACTTAAACAATACTTAATTGAATCCGAAAAAAAGAGAGATGCAATATCAGCATTTATGTGTATTATTTGTTATATTGTATAATTATATAACTGTACAGTTATGCTTGTTATCAAACCAGACTGAGATGTCATGTCCATAAACAGTATCCTCAAGTTTCACCATGATCGGATTATAAATGTTTAAATTATTGAATTGAAACCGCTAAAGTTATCAATTTTCAAAAATGAAATGGCCATAACTTTGGCATTATGGGTGCAATGTGGCTGGTTATCGAACTTGACCGAGATGATATGCCGATAAAAATTGTCAAGTTTCATAAATATCGGAGTATAAATGTTAAACGTACTCAGCGAAAATTGCAAACATCGTCAATTTTCCAAAATCAAAGGGCCACAACGCCGGTGTTTCTTGAGCAATAGTGTTGTTATCGAACTTGACCGAGCTATTTTGGCCATAAACATGTTTTCCAAGTTTCATCAAGATTAGATTGAAATTACTCCAGTTATGGAGCGGACACCGTCAATTTAGTAAATTTTGTCAAATTTAGTAGATTTTCAACAATCCAAGGTTCATAACTCCGGTGTTTCTTGAGCAATAGCGTTGGTTGTCGAACTTGATTAAGTTATTATGGCCATACACATTGTTTACAAGTTTCATCAGTATTGTATAAAACTACTCCAGTTATTGAGCGGAAAATACATTACCGGACCCCACCCCCTTTCCCCCATTCCCCCCTCCCCACCCCCACATCTCACCCCTACTCTGCAGGTGGTAAGATGTCGTATGTGAGATTCTCAAACATATTAGAAGGTCTAACATTTCATAAGGAGCCCATCTCCAAAACAGAGTACGCTTTTATTTGTAGCTTTAGATTTAGCAACGGATACCCGTATTATAATAACGTACCCTTTATAAGGTAACGTGTATTTGTTATGTTTGGTTGAGTGCAATGCAACATGGTATACATAGTATATCATTCAGGTCTCTCAACACTATTATCTTCCTTGAATACTCGTGCCCTACAGATGAAAGAGGTGGATAAAAAAAAACAAGTTCGCTTTTTACATTTTACAGGATACATTGATTTATCTTTACCAGGTTTTAAATCTACAGCATTTTAGGAAGAGATCACAGAAAAATGTGTGACACCTATCAAAATTTAAACAAATTTACAACCCCGTGGTGATTAGACCCATGATGTGTAACATGAGGGAGAGTTAGATAGAAATATCATATCAGCGCCATGAATTTTTCTGTGATCTCTTCCTAAAATGCTGTAGATTTAACATGAACTTTAAAAAATGTAAATCTGGTAAATATTTGTTAATTGTGTTTTAAATGGCAGATATTGGATCAGTGAAGAAGTTAAGCATAAATGCATGTTGTAGATGTTGTTTATCTCTATGACACGAACAAAAACAATGCAATGGTACCCTATGGAAAATGAATTGTGGTGTGAGACGTAAAGCAGTTTTAGATGTTATGTTTCATGCAAGTCTATACTGTTAAGTTAAGATTTAGTTGATCTATACTTGCAGTCCGATATAGATGCATTGCGTACAACTCTTTCACCAAAATATTATCTGAATGTATTAGGCTACAGCCGGCATCTGCTTTCATCATTCCATCTTAAAAGCACACGGTTTTGTTCTGACAAGGTCGAATTTATTACTTAAACATCACCACAACTTTACGAAATGCTAAGCGATCGAACGCATAACATGATACAACTACAACAGTACACAATATGTCAGAAGAAATATTCCAATAAGATAAATCAGATGTGGATCCAGAATTTGGATTTAGAAGGAGGCGGGGGTGGGGAAAGTGGGGCGAGGAGGTGCGTGACATATTGTTGTCGGTTTTGATTTGGTGATTCATGGTGCATTTTCACAAAAAAAAAATTGTTAATTCCAATGATCAACAACATTGTACCCGTCACGCCCTCCCCTCACCTAAATGTTTAAACTCCTCTCCCTGGATCAATCATTATACTTGGCATCGTGATAACATCAGACTTTTGGGCTAAACTTTAGTTTTTAAGACATTTAAATACTAGCTCCTCTGCGGGCATCAGTTTTACACAACAAAGCAAAACACATAAGAAAATACATATTATATGTAGAGTGACAATGTTATACCATACCTGTTTTATTAGTTATGCTGAAGAAATTCTGTTATACAGCTAAATGATGATAAAAATACACAATCATTTGGAAACAAGAGTCCCAAGAGAGCCTGTATCGCTATACTGGCTTAAGGCTGAATGGTGTCTTCTCACAAATTCGGTAGAAATCAATTTAAGGTGTTGTGTGTGTACGTATGGGTGTAAGTTTGCGATCTTCTGTGCGTGCGTGAGTGCGTGCGTGCGTGTGTTCTTTTTTATGACAAATGTAACTACATCACATAAAATATTTAAAAAAGGGCGAAAAAGGATGGGAGGTGGTCGCATTGTGTGCTATGTGGTGTAAGTCTGCTGATTTTCAATCTTATCTATTTACATAGGAACAAGTCTGGTCTGGTAAATATCGGATACAAATGTAAACAAAACCATGTTAAGTACCTTTAAAGAATTCAAGAAAATAACTCGGGTGAGGGATTTGCTTTGTGTGTCATGGGGTGTGTGTTAAGCTTTTTTTTTAACTAATTAAAGGACCATAACTCAGTTGTTTCTAGTCCGACATGGCTAGTGTTTAGCTCGGCTATTCGAAGTATAACACCCGGCATCTGTGTCGGCATCCCACTCCACATTGGGATGTACTTGTAAGCAGTGTTTAGAGGTCTCTTACATTCCAAGCTTGAGCAAGAGCGTCCATTTCAAGCTTGAGCAAGAGCGTCCTTACAGTATTATCCTAATGGCTGCATAAGTATATTTATTCTTATTCCCACTGGACCACAACTTTACTGTTTCTGCTCATATATGTCTGGTTATTGACCTTGTTCAAGCTGTCATTGATATAAACACTCTAAATAAGTTCGGAAAGAATCAAATTAAAAGTGTATGTAATTATTTATTTTATTTGTACAACAAAAGACAAAGCATTCTGCTAAAAAAACACAAAAATACTTGAGCAGCCCGTATTTCCAATAAGAATGGCACCAATAATGTGAAGTTACCTTTAGGGCATAGGTGTATTTCCTTTAGTGCAGGTAACAATATGTTTTACTTTTAGTGCAGCCGTAGTTACCTTTAGTGCATACCTTTTTGTTACATGTAGTGCAGGTTGTTACTTTTAGTCCCAAAAGTGTAAAATATAGTACACATATTTTTAGTGCATTTGCTACCTTTTTTTGTTGCACATAACGTCCCGTCAAGACGGGCGTATAAACAAAGTTAAAATACAAACAAATAAAATATGCCCCGATAATTAGCTTCAGTGTGAAAAGCATCCAGTAAAATCCAGAACAATTAGTTGTGTTGGTTCCTTGTTTTTATAGAATTCGAGGCACTGCCGAAGTTCCGATTAAAACAATTGTATCGAGGGTTGGAAAAAAAATCAAATACAAATAAAATGTGCCCCCATAATGTAAATGTAATGTAAATGTAAGCTTCAATGTAAACAAATCCAGTAAAATTCAAACAAATTATTGAGAAAAAAATAAATATATATAGCCCTGTGTAGCTGTATCGTAAGTAAATTGTATTGTAATTTTTCTAATATATATAGCCTATATACACTTAGTACACTTGAAAACGCAACATTTTTGACTTTCATATATTTTTTATCTACGCGGCTTTCGTTCAAACAAACATTGTATTTTAGGAAAGTATACATATTTCTTTGTGCCTATTGTTAAAATTTAACAATTTATAATTACACAAGAGTTACACTACCTGAAACACTGAAAACACATTTTGCACGAGATTTGGAATAATCACGACATAAGCAAGTTTATTTTTATTTATCTTAAAAGCGCTAACATCGGTATGGTATAAAAACACAACATGATGTGATTTTATTCACAAATCATTATGCTACGTTTAGCTGAACATGTACGAAATCAGGCTATTGGGATGACGGCTGTTGGTGCCACTCTAAGAGAGGTAGCGAGACGACTTCGTTGCCATGTCTCAACTATATCTAGGCTACAGACATGCTACCAACAGACAGGCACTGTCAGGGACCGTTCTAGACCAGGCAGGCAGCTAGTAACCACCCCCAGACAGGACATCAGACTGAGGGTATTACATCTCAGAAACAGATTCCTGCCAGCTTCTGATACAGCCAGACACACGATTGGTACTCATGGGTATGTGTTTTCATCCACTATAACCAATAAGCATTGTCACTTTTTTCAAATTACTAAAAATAAAATTGCCTTATTTTCAAATTTTGAATGGTGGTGCGTCACCTTTTTTGTGCAGAATGCATTCTAATTCAGCCATAATTGGTTTGTAAGTAGGCCAATAAACGTAACAACTGCAAAAACAGCATAAATGTCATAAATTTAAAAAAAAGGTGAAAATGTTAGATTTTTTTAAATTTTTGATGGTTCGTTTCATTTCAGACGCACAATAAATGACTTGAAGCGACGTGTTTATGGCCGCGTAAACCCCTCTACCACACCGCAGGAACTTCGTGTAGCGCTACAAGACGAATGGCAGCGTATGCCACAGCAAGTGATTGCATCCAAAATACTGTCTATGCACCGTAGATGTTAAGCTTTAATAGACGCTCGTGGTGGCACACTCGGTATTGAAAGTGTTTATTTTAATTTGGATAGGGGTAATTGAACCGTTGATTTTCATATGAAATATATTGATGTTGGCAATGACATTTTGACCATCTATTAAATCATGATTAAATATATACTATATGAAATTGCATTGTTCTAGCTTTTATACTTTTCAAAAAATTACAAAAACCAAAGTGTTGCGTTTTCAAATGTACTGAGTGTATATTGGATAGTATCTATACTATGAAGTGTAATTCCGGATTCTGTATAAGAAAGCGTGATCTCAGAAATAGTTCATGTCGTTATACCTTTTACAATTGATCAAACATAATTGAAAAATGAAAATAACTTGAACAGTTTTAAAATATCAATTAGTGTATTCGATTTATTGTATTTCAGACTGATACCACATATTGCAACGTCCACAGTTACCTCTAAATACAGATGGATATATCTAAGAGACAGCCAATGTTTAAATACAGCGTGTGCAGCACAGTATTTAAACAGTCAAGTAGTCTCAACATACATATGCGCATACATACAGGCGAGACACCATATACGTGTAGCGTGTGCAGTAGAAAATTTAACGTGGCAGGCAGTCTTCAAAGACACATGCGCACACGTACAGACGAGACACCATATACGTGTAGCATGTGCAGTAAAAGATTTACCGTGGCATGCAGCCTTAAAAAACACATGCGTACACATACAGGCGAGACACCATATAAGTGTAGCGTGTGCAGTAAAGGATGTATACGGTCAGACGATCTTACAAAACACATGCGCATACATACAGGCGAGACACCATATACATGTAGCGTGTGAGTAGAGGCTTTACAGTGGCAAGCAATCTTAAAAGACACAAGCGAACCCATACAGGCGAGAAACCATATAAGTGTAGCGTGTGCAGTAGAGGATTTACCCAGTCAGGCACTCTTCAAACTCACATGCGCCTACATACAGGCGAGACACCATATAAGTGTAGCGTGTGCAGTAAAGGATGTATACGGTCAGACGATCTTACAAAACACATGCGCCTACATACAGGCAAGTCACCATAGTCGCGTAGCGTGTGCAGTAGACGATTTACCATGGCAGGCAGCCTTACAAAACACATACGTATACATACAGGCGAGACAACATATAAGTGTAGCATTTGCAACAAAGGATTTATCCAGTCAGTCAATCTTGTAAAACAGATGCACATACGTACAAGCGAGACATCATATGAGTAGTTTGTGCAGTAAACGATATACACAGTCAGGCGATCTTAAAAAAAAACACAGTGCTGTGGTTTAGTGGTAGCGAATTGGACCCAGGATCTAAACGTGATGAATTCGATCCCCGGCATGACCATATGCATTGTGTCCCTGAGCAAGACACTTTATCTGCATTTGCTTATTGATAGTGATTAAAAGCTCAGAGGCTTTCGTTACAATCGATGTTAAATAAATAAGTTTAAACTAAAAGACAAATGCGCATGAATACAGGTGAGACACCATAAAAGTGTAGTGTGTGCATTAAAGAAATTACCGAGTCCAGGCAATCTTCCAACTCACATACGTATACATACAGGCGGAACACTATATGATTGTAGTGTGTGCTGTAAAGGATTTACACAGTCAAGTAATCTTAAACTCAATTTAAATTGAAATTGTTGTCTCTTTAACATTCAGTAACTTCTCTTTCAACAGGATATGCAGTGTCGATGCCGTATCCCGTATACTATGTTAGATGATAAGCGTGCTATACGACCCCAAACCAGTATTTTATTGCGCCGTGATACAAGAACCAGGTGGTACGGCAAAGCCGGTGTACGATCTTACATTATATATCTATCAATGGTGTTATTGGCATGCCGGTCAACACTACTAAGATCACACGAACGCCTGTTTGTTCAGCCAATGATGCAGAAGCAGCTTGTCTATGATTTCATTTGTATTTGCCTGCAGTACAGTAAACACCGGTTTTCAGATATGAAATACTGTCTAATATACAACTTGCGGTACAATATTAATTGAGTTAAATATGAGCTAACGTTCAAATAGAAGGTGGAACAGTATTATAACAATGGTCTACTAGGCCTATATGAAATCATGCCTATTAGAAAGCGGGACAGTACCAAGTACAGGTGGTCATAGGTGCTACTGCTTAATTAGACTGATAGTTAGTGGTACAGACACAGTATTAACTATTTTAGGTCTATAAGAGCTTTTTGCTGTTTATTCTGCAGTATTGTTTTGGCTGTAAACTAGCCTGCTACGCAATACATGTACTGGTTGATATTTTGATTAGCTAACCTATAATATAATATATATATAATGTATGACTACTGGTATAACAACACTGGCGGAGTTATCCTGTAATAAAGTATTAACTGGTATATTATTACAATTTACCATTTAATGTAATTATCTACTTTGAGCGCATGTTTGGTTAGCCTGCGGACAGCACCAACTGGAGTATATGAACCGTGTAAACAAGTCTGTGCTAATGAATGGTATGTGGACTATGCAAACTCTTATCCTTAGTTTTTATATCATACAATATTAATTGGTTTAAGAATGTATTATGACTGGATTTAATAACCTATATAGAGTGCCATATAATTATAATAGCCCAGATGGAATTAATTGGTTAATGAGTTATATTGTATTGAACATCTAATCTACATATTATATAAACCACACTTTCAGGCCAATGTTTTTTTATTATTTACTTTACGAGCCATCCTTCGATAAATTGCAATTGGGAATTGGTATTTTTCCAAAGGGAATCCGAGAGTTTGTATTGTTATTCTGCTTCCTCTTTGATAGAGAATTTTGTTTTGTTTTCCTTTTTTTTTTTTATATATTTCTTTCCCTCCTGCTATGGTATTTCCACCTTAATGGATCGTATGGTGAATAATCAAAACTTAAAGGCCTTAGTAAGAAATTCAAATGCTGAAAAACGTTATGACTTTTATAACACAAATGAACTAACAGCTTGATGGTAATTTGCATTGTTTTCTATTATATTTTTGTATTGAATTCATAAGATCAAGTGCATCTGTGAGGAAATATGTAATCAATGGTATGGAACCTCGCTATTTGACTGGACTGTGATCAGCACTTTGGGTTAGTAAATGATGGTACGGTATTTGACTATTATTACCCTAACATGGTACTTACCAATAACCACCAGTACATGCTGGAGGTTATAATTGAATTGAATTGAATGTTGTTTAACGGCTCATCAACACAATATATGTTATTTAGACCCGCCCCAGAGAGATGGAAGGATACATAGGAATCCGGGAACTGTGCTCTGGAGGTTATAAATAAAATATCTAAATATACACAATAAACTTGAAACTCCTCAATAAATACGCCCCGGATATAAAAAGAATTCTCAAAGTCAAATACTGACAGAAATGATGGTCTGAAACTTATTCTGGTGTTTGAGCCAGTGAAGTAAATGGTGACACATATATAATCATTCTATTAACTTACTGTTACAACTAATCCTTTAGACTCCTTGGTTTTCGTTTCGCCAAGGACTAAAGCAAAGCATATTCATATACTATAAAACATGTATGATACATATAAACCATAACAATATTGTTTAAACATTTGATATACACCCTTCCTTATGAAGGGGTATTCTATCGTCACAATACTCTAAATAAAAAATGAAAAGCAAAAAGTTTTGATTACAAAAACATAAACATACATGAGAAAAAATGTTCTTAAACGTCTATAGAACAATACAGCTTATAGGTACACTATTTTTAGAAAATATATAAGTAATCTGTCTTTACTTTTTTATTAAATAGATAAATAGGTGCTCAGTCCAGTCAAGTGTGAGTGTGCCCTGATGTGTCACAGACAGGGATTTGTGCAGGTATTGCTAGTAAATAGATATGTTAAAGCTAGTGCCAAATTTGTGTAAAATTCAGCTTATACACAGTTTTTAACATTTCCTGTCATGTAATAGTCTTCCACATGAATAAAGTTTACAAGGCGTGACCCATTAGGGACAACAATAACTGGCATGTTGTTTTATGCGTTTTGTGTACATGTAGTGTTCAGTATGGGACATGCATGTAGTGTGTGAGGGATCATTTATTGGCCCTTCTTATTTCCTTTTGTATATAGGCCTATCTTTTTGAAACTTTTTATTTCTTATCAGAACAAGCCATTTTGGCTTCTTTTGTTTGGATATGTATTTTTTGTGTTGCTATAGAAAGTGGAAGGCAAAGCATAAGCAGTGACAAATGCCTATATCTACATATAAATGGTTGGCAGAATTCACATAAATATCAGGACAGTCAATATTCTCCACAATGTAATGATTTAATAAAATCAAACATGACTAATCGGGTAACATTTTCATCTATGTATGTACAGGGTTTAAGTGATGAAATTAAAAGAACAGACACCAAGCACTACCTTAAAATTAAAAAATATTATATTTACTTCTTACAAGACACTCATTTTACTGAAAGATATAAAAAATATATACGTACACAATGGGGATATGAATGCTTTTTTAGTAACTTTTCAAGCCAGTCTAGAGTTGTAGCAATTGTAATAATAACATTGAATTTAAATTACATTCGAAATTGTCTGACAAGAATGGATATAAGATAATACTAGATATATCAATTTAC
This sequence comes from Cyrtodaria siliqua, assembly GCA_037043455.1. NCBI lineage: Eukaryota > Metazoa > Mollusca > Bivalvia > Adapedonta > Hiatellidae > Cyrtodaria > Cyrtodaria siliqua. The sequence continues at coordinate 8,959 of JAWPHD010010498.1, read as the reverse complement.
GAAAAAAGAATGAAATTGATAAATATATTCGGTAGAAATAAAGACGACCCAAACGTCTGTAAGGATTTACATAATTATGTTTTAGGCGCAGACTGCCTTACCATAATAGCTGAAGATTTTAATATGATTTTAAATCCAGATATAGACTGCCATGATTACGTAAACATTAATAATCCAAACGTGAGAGATTAAGTTCTAAATATTTTAAGCGAATTTAATATAATAGACTGTTGGCGAGACCAACACCTGGAAGATAGACAATTTATCTGGTTCAAAAAGAAATCGAACAAAACAGCATGTCTTGATTATTTCTTAATTTCAGACAAACTAAATACCGATATTAATGAAAGTATGATAATGGACCTTTGGAAACGGCCGAGCACGACACATACGAAATATTGCAGTCTCGGTTTGATTGAGACTGTTCATGAGTGGTAGTGAAATATGCTAGCTACCGCTCACGCCCTCTAGCCCCGGGTTGAACAGAACTCAATATTCATAAAATCAACAGCACAAAATTTTAACCATCCCGAAGATGGCATGCATATGGCGGTGGACATGGAGTCATCCTTCTTTAATGTATTCCCCATGTCGTACGGCGTATGGTCCCAGTATCTAATAAAATGAAATGCCCCGAAGAGCGAAATAAACATAATGGAATTTAGTTGGGAGCAGCGGTTATGAAGCCTGCGTATAAAAAGCAGACAACATATCCTATGAGTCGTTAAACAATACCCAGAGCCTTTTATCGGCCGGAGTAGTGGAACCACCGAATCAAAAATTAAGTAAGAAAACAAAAGAAATTGAAAATGTACCACCGATAACTAACTATAAGTATCGGGCTCAGCGATCTCCAAAGATCGAATGAATAACAGTACTGATTGCAAGCGCGGGGAGACGTTTTACTGCCGCCACACTGCACAAGCAACGCCACTGTGCTATAAAAAAGGTATGATAATGGACCTTTGGAAACGGCCGAGCACGACACATACGAAATATTGCAGTCTCGGTTTGATTGATACTGTTCATGAGTGGTAGTAAAATATGCTAGCTACCGCTCACGCCCTCTAGCCCCGGGTTGAGCAGAACTCAATATTCATAAAATCAACAACACACAATTTTAACCATCCCGAAGATGGCATGCATATGGCGGTGGACATGGAGTCATCCTTCTTTAATGTATTCCCCATGTCGTACGGCGTATGGTCCCAGTATCTAATAAAATGAAATGCCCCGAAGAGCGAAATAAACATAATGGAATTTAGTTGGGAGCAGCGGTTATGAAGCCTGCGTATAAAAAGCAGACAACATATCCTATGAGTTGTTAAACAATACCCAGAGCCTTTTATCGGCCGGAGTAGTGGAACCACCGAATCAAAAATTAAGTAAGAAAACAAAATAAATTGAAAATGTACCAACGATAACTAACTGTAAGTATCGGGCTCAGCGATCTCCAAAGATCGAATGAATAACAGTACTGATTGCAAGCGCGGGGAGACGTTTTACTGCCGACACACTGCACAAGCAACGCCACTGTGCTATAAAAAAAGTATGATAATGGACCTTTGGAAACGGCCGAGCACGACACATACGAATTATTTTACAAGGATATAAAATAGATCATAGTCTGGTTATACTATCCTTTGAATTCGGCAAATTTGTTAAAGGTTATTCTTGTTGGAAAATGAAAAAATCTTTTTTAAAAGATGAAATATATATACATGAAATTACGGAAACTATGAAACAAACTAAACAACAATATTCAAAATACCCTGATAAAAGTTATGTTTCCGATAAGGATCTAATCTTAAATATAATTGACCAACTTTTTTTCGATGTTCTTTTAATGGAAAGAAGGGGAAAAACTATATCCTACTCTTCACATTTAAAAAAAAACACGACAAGTGTGAGCAAAACCTTATAGCGGACATAGATTCACTTGAAAAAGACGTCAATACTAATCATACATTATTTGAAAGAGCAAAATGGATTCAAGAGGGGGAAAAACCATCAAAATACTTTGTAATTTAGAAAATAAAACAATCACTTCAAAATGTATGTCAAGTTTAATGTCCAAAGGCAATACTATTACTAGATCTCAAAATGGTATAATAAACAATGACATTTCATAAAAAGCTGTATTCTCATCATCGACCAAAACAGTAGAATTAAACTGCATGTATCTCTTTTCAAAATGTAAAATCCCGAAGTTGGACGATGATACTAAACAAACACTTGAATCAAATATTACATATGAGGAGATGCTTCAAAGTTTGAAACAATGACAAGAGCCCAGGAAATTCTGGCTTTACAGTAGTCTAGCATTCTGTAAAATCTTCTGGTCAGATATCGGACACTTTTTCCTACGGTCAATTAATTATGGCTTTACCAAGGGGCAGTTGTTTATTCTCAAACACAGGGCGTAATCACATGCATTCCAAAAGGAGACAAAGATAAATTATATCTAAAGAATTGGCGTCCAATATCTCTTTTAAATGTGTCTTATAAGTTAGCATTTGCATGTATAGCTAGAAGATTAAAGCTTGTGAACTAATAATCAGTGAATGGGTACATAATCGAATCTCGCACGATCTCGTATGGCTAAAACGAGAAAGATAAGCGTCTCTGTACATGATCAGAAATTGCATCGTGATCGCTGAGCGCTTTTTAAAAATGTTTAGAACTGCGACAGGTGCGCGGTTAACGCTATCAATCCATTGTTATGAATATAGCGGAATGGGTTTATTGTATCGGTAATCAGATTAATGTTAATCTAGTTGTAATACAATGAAATTGTTACATCTTCGTTGCTATTTTGACGTTTAGCTTCTATACATACACATATTCTTTCAAGGTGTATTAAAATCAGTGTTTATTATTAGCAAATACTGGATAGCGGTTGATGACGATTTTTATTTTATTTTGAGTGTTTGTAAAAAAGGTTATTAAAGCCGCCTACTAGAGTATGAGAGCTTTCTTTGTGTATTTATTTCGAAATATATTTAAAAGATGTCATTAATAAAAGGGAATGCATATACAATATATAGTATACATGCACACAATTTCAGTATTTAGTTGTTGTTTTTTTTGTGTTTTTTTACCTTGCTTTTTTTTCCTAAATGTGTATTCATTTACAGATCTAATTATAAGGTATGTGCAACCGGTCTGTGGTCCATATATCTTACTGCTTTGTTTGGGTTTTTTTACGTTTTCAATTAAGAATGTTTTCAATTCACTGTTGTTGTTTTTTTGTGTTTTCTTTATAAAACATCCGTGTGAGTGGAACTTTTAAATATCTTGTAACATATGACACAGTAACTCGCAACACCGACTAAGATAATTTTCTATAAAAAATAATATCACATGAAAAATGTGTAATTAAACACGTAAGTGGGTTTTAGCAGGGTAAGTACATCAGTTTAGCATTAGTTATATTTTCCTTATATTGTCATATTAAAATGGCATAACAAATCAATTTGTTACTATAATATTTTTTTTTGAATAAAAATGAAACATTTAACACATTGATGCGTTTTTTGTTTTGTTTTTTGCTTTTGTTTTGACAAATCCGAATGAACATAATCTATTTCTAATGTGTTTAGTTTCACAAATGCATAATATAAATAAAATTGAAAATTAAAAAAAAACATTACGCAATTATGGTATATATTTAGATCTGTTTGATAAATTGATAACTCCAATTTTAAACTATGGATGTGAAGTGTGGGATTTATGCAAGCTATATCAATTGAACGAGTGCATTTACAGTTTTGTAAACACATTTTGGGTGTTAAGAAGACAACTCAAAATGATTTCATATATGGTGAACTTGGAGGACGTCATTTATTACAAGAAGATATTTTATAATAATTAAATATTGGTTAAAAATCATGAGAGTACATGATCGTAAATATGTGAAAATTCTTTATAACGTGCTGCTTAATGACTGTGAAACATATCCTCAGAAAATAAACTCGGTTTTCCAGTTGAAACACTTATTGTCCTCGCTTGGGTTTTATGATGCATGGTTACAACAAAGTGTTGGTAACGATAATATTTTTCTTGCTATATTTAAGCAAAGGTTAAATGACAGTTTTGTTCAGAATTGGCATAGTCGATTAGAAAATGCCACTAGAGCAGTTTTTGTCTCTCCTTTTCAAACAAAAAAAGAGACATAGGTGTTGCTTTTCCGGCGGCGGCGTCAACATTCAAGTTTTGCGTTTAGGTCATTTTCTCACAAACAGTATGCACTAGACCTTTCAAACTTTGCTTATAGTTGTATCATGGGTGGTACATCGCAACGTGACAAAGCAAATGTGGAAGTGACCTTGACCCTCCATGCAAAGGGAAGATAACTTACTAATTTTTAGGTTCAACTTTTGCGTTTAGGTCACTTTTTCACAAACTGTATGCACTAGACCTTTCAAACTTTGCTTATAGTTGTATCTTGGGTGGTACATGGCAACGTGACAAAGCAAATGTGGAAGTGACCTTGACCTTCCAAGCAAAGGGCAAATAACTTAATAATTTTTAAGTTCAACTTTTGCGTTTAGGTCTCTTTTTCACAAACTGTATGCACTAGACCTTTAAAACTTTGCTTATAGTTGTATCTTGAGTGGTACATCGCAACGTGACAAAGCAAATGTGGAAGTGACCTTGACCCTCCAAGCAAGGGCAGATAACCTTATAATTGTTACCTTCAACTTTGGAAGTGTATGCACTAGACCTTTCAAACTTTGCTTATAGTTGTATCTTGGGTGGTACATGGCAACGTGACAAAGCAAATGTGGAAGTGACCTTGACCTTCCAAGCAAAGGGCAAATAACTTAATAATTTTTAAGTTCAACTTTTGCGTTTAGGTCTCTTTTTCACAAACTGTATGCACTAGACCTTTAAAACTTTACTTATAGTTGTATCTTGAGTGGTACATCGCAACGTGACAAAGCAAATGTGGATGTGACCTTCACCATCCAAGCAAAGGGCAGATAACTTTAATTGTTACATTTACATCACTTTCTCATGAACTAGAATTATGCACTAGATGTTTTAAACCTAATTTATAGCTTAATCTTTGGAAGAAAACATATTCTATTTTGACATAGTTGTGTCTTTGTTAGTGCATCTTTTTTTTGGATGCCTGGATTTCATCTATGACCTTGACCTACTTTTTGGAGCTGATGATTTTTAGCTCTACTGGCCAAAGGCCTTCATTTTTCATCCGATCTTTATCAAACTTTACCAGATTGTTACTATCAATGAAAGCTCGCACAATTTCGGAAACCAGCCAGTTACGGCCCTTGATTTAGTTAAAAATGCTATATTTTGCCTCGTTAATACGATAGGGCTTTCATTTTTCATCTGATCTTTATCAAACTTTTCCACATGTTTTGCCTTTTTTTTTTGTATATATATATGTATATATATGTTTATATATATATATATATATTTATTTTTTTAATCAATATATTTTTTTTATATATATATATTTTTCCTTTTTCTATTTTTTTTTTTTTTTTTTTTTTATAGAACCTCCCTCAAACATACATAATGTTAAGGAAGCAATATATTACCAAATATGATCAAGTTTCTGGAATTACTAAACTCACAAAATAAGATATATATTCGCAAACTGTGTACCTTTTTTTTAAAAGCATTTAAGTTACGAAACGAAACACTATACAGAAATTAGCTATTTCTAAATATAATGTATGTAATATGTCATGGTTGTAAACGTATATGTCATGTTTGTATAAACTTGTGTACGTATTAATCAACATGATAACAACTATAATGACCATTTTAATTAGAAACGTTTTTTGGTGAAGAATGCAAGCACATTGGTAATACGGACCGTCAGTAAAGTGTTTTCATTCACTGGAACTGCGTGTCTTGTAGTTTGACTGTCAGTAAAGTGTTTTCATTGACTGGGTTAAAACTTGTCTTCACTCAACAACGTGTGTCTATGTCATTGTTTATTTAAAGTCTGTGGTAAACAAACAAATTAATCACCAATTAAATTGCAAATATTAATAACTATTAAAAATCCGTGGTGGATTAATAAACATGTATATCTATATTAATATTTACATTATATTATATATGTTTATCATACGGCTGACAAGCTGTTTTATTTGACTCATTTGATATAATACATGTGTTAAGGAAATTGTGATGAATTGTAACTTATTTATGCAAGGAAGTGTTATATAAACGCCTTCTCATTGTATCAGCTCAGTTAAGATAAACTGCTTATTTGGACATGTATTGTTTGTAATAACTACACTGTTGCCATGCTTTGTAATTGTATTTTGTATCCTCAAGAGCTTTTAGCCTATGGAAATTGGAAATAAAGATCTATCTGATGTCAACACACCACGGGTGGCCAGTGTTTGTGATGTATGGCCTATTGGAAATTGGAAATAAAGATATATCTGATGCCAACACACCACGGGTGGCCAGTGTTTGTGATGTATGGCCGTCTTTGATATAAAAAAAACATCCTGCTTAGGACAGCCACTTAGCTACGGGGTACCGTATTATTATGATTGGAAAAACCCTTTATATATTTTGATCGCAATAAACAAGCTGCCATAAACTCAACATTAACGCCTCTATAGATAATTGTTTATTTTCATGGTTATATATCTATGTAGGTCGTATGAGTTATGAAACTTTATAGTACAAATTACTATCTCCGGGACGCTTATGGTAAAATGCATTGGAAAGCGCTTAATTGATACAGACATTAAAAGTTGTCGTTCGTTGTTCAACTGCTGGAAAGGATATTTAATTCACCAAAAGAGCACCAAGAATGATCGGTTGACTAAGAGACTCTAAAACATAATTAAAGCATTTGCATCAACAAAATGTGTACCACTACATTCTTTAATCATATTTCTCGACAGCGAGTTGTTTTTATTCGAGGAATTAACTAAAATTAAAAAAAATGTTTTGGTCGATTATCTATGTAGTTTATGAGACAAATTATTAGACACAATTTAGGTATGCATAACACAAATTGTACCACTACACGTTTGAATCTTCAATCATATTTCTTGACAGCGAACTAAAACCAAAAAATTTATAGCGAAGTCCAACAAGATGGCATTTATCGGCGTTGGCTAGAATCGGCATGTATGACCGTTTAGGGCGATATCTATGCAGTCTTTAATACAAATTATTAGACAAAATTGAGGTTTTTGCATAACAAAAAGTGTACCACTAAATTATTCAATCATATTTCCAGACAGCGAGCTGTTTTTCGAGGAATTAACTAATACAAATAAATGTATAGCGAAGTCCAACAGGATGGCACTTCATCGGCGTTGGCTAGAATCGGCCATGTTGGTCGATATCTATGCAGTCTTTAAGACAAACTATTAGACAAAATTAAGGGGTTTTGCATAATAAAATGTGTACCACTACATTCTTCAATCATTTTCAATCAATGGTTTTCGACGGAGAGAGCTTTTTATCTTTGAGGAATTAACTAAAACAAAAAAAAGTATAGCGGATTTGCGCCATCGCGACATCTCTGTTTAACAACACTTCAACCAACACGGCCGACCAACAGTATGTGGATTTCATTTGATTTCAATCAATCACTGTAAATAACGTACAAATACCCAAAATGTCAATATCAACTATTCGTAATATAACAACAAACATGTTCTATGCATTTTGATGATTTGTTATTCAAAACCGTCAAATATCTTATAATTTCACGAAGTGGAGGCCTTCACCGATTAAACAAAATGACGGATGTTCAGAAAATGTTACCACTAAAACGAGCTTCCTTCCACTTCTCGAAGTCATACGAGATTTCAGTCAGCCGCGCTATATCTCCATTAGTGGTCACCATTCACTTCTTATTACTTCACTGACCAGTCTGAGCCCATTTACGATTCCACAATATTCTATCTTGGTGTAAAATACTCTTATCCATCTTTTAAAGACAGTGGCAACATTCTAGAAGTCCAGTACTTAAAAAATAAAGTCCAACGCGAGCGAGTCAAAAGCTTTTTCAAAGTCAATTAGAAGGAGTAGCAGGTAAATTTTATTGTTCAGCATAAACATAATATCATATAGTAATCTAGTATTTTCACCCATATACCGCCGGGCTAAGAAACCAGTTTGATCGTTATGAATTAAAGATTGTAAAACAAGATTTAATCTTCTAGCTATAAATGCGGGATAACATACTGTATAAGAATATGTATAAGAATTGACCAAAAAACACACATAAATATGTACCAAATTAAATCCAGTTTCGAGTGGGGGGAAGAGGGGCGGGGCGTGTGGGGGTTATGGGGCAGGCAACATATCTATGTGTAAGAATTGAACAAAACAACACAGAAATATGTAAAAAATAATCGAGGTTCGAGTGGGGAGAGGCAGGGAGGGGGCGAAGGCGGGCGGGCTTTGGGTGGGGGAGGGAGCAACATAGCTATGTGTAAGAATTGATTAAAACAACACAGAAATATGTAAAAATATAAGTGTGAGGGGAGGGGTGTAGGGAGGGTGTGTGGGGCGGGGGATGGAGGGATGCATAAAATTTGCTACAAGACCAAACTTATAGATATATACATGCTTACATGCAAACCTAGATCTGCCTTTATTGCACATTTTATTGGCCATAACAATTTGGGTTCCATGGGAGCCAGAATTTGCAGAAGACAAAATTGGTTACTCAACCCTTTACAACATACTATAAGGAAACCAATTCCCAATTTAGTTGAGCTAGGCCAAGAAATGTAAGAGATATAGACGTGTAAACACAGCTTACACGCACAATTTGATGTGAAATAGACACATTTTAAGGGTTCCATGGGAGCAGCCGTTACGATAATGCTATAAGGAAGCCCATGGCCAAATTTGGTTGTTATAGGATATACTTTAGTACTTTAGTTAGAACAGCATTAAGGCGCCAAACTGGTATGAACATGCCAGGCCCATCCTC
>JAWPHD010010497.1:0-93226 GCA_037043455.1 Cyrtodaria siliqua | reverse complement strand
GACGTATGTAAAAAAAACAAAAAACAACATCTGGTGGTGGTGATGATGGGGGTTGTGGGACGGCTGGAGGACAGGGGGGCAAAACATGTTGATAAATTGATAAAACATATCTATTTGTGTAAGAATTGTCCAAAACAACACAGAAATATGGGAAAAAAATATAATAATAATAAAAATAATTGGTTTCGGGTGTGGGGTTGGGGGAGGAGGGGTCAACATAGCTATATGTGTAAGAATTGACCAAAACAACTCAGAAATATGTAAAAAAAAAAAAATAATGAGTTTAAGTGGGGATGTGGTAGAGGCAGGGGGGTGGGGGAGGGCAACATATATGTGTAAGAATTGACCAAAATAACACAGAAATATGGTAAAACAAAATTAAAAAAAAATTAGATTGGTGGGGGGGAGGGGGGCAAGATAGCTATATGTAAGAATTGACCAAAACAACACAGAAATATGTAAAAAAAAAAAAAAAGTTTCAACTGTGGGGGGGGGGGGGGAGGGGGGTGAGAGGCGGTTGTGGTGGGGGGGAGGCGGGGAAGGGGACGTGGAGGGGTCAACATATATGTGTAAGAATTGACAAAAGCAACACAGAAATATGTAAAAATAAATAAAATAGTTTCAAGTAGGGAGGGGTGGTGGAGAGCGGGGGGTGAGAGGCTGGAGTGGGTTGTTGGGGGGAGGGGCAACATATATGTGTAAGAATTGACAAAAGCAACACAGAAATATGTAAAAAAAAATAGTTTCAAGTAGGGTGGGGTGGTGGGGAGCGGGGGTGAGAGGCTGGAATGGGTTGTGGGGCGGGGGGAGGGGTAACATATATGTGTAAGAATTGACTAAAACAACAAAGAAATATGTAAAAAAAAATAGTTTCAAGTAGGGTGGGGTGGTGGGGAGCGGGGTGAGAGGCTGGAGTGGGTTGTGGGGCGGGGGGGGGGAGGGGCAACTTATATGTGTAAGAATTGACAAAAGCAACACAGAAATATGTAAAAAAATAAAATAGTTTCAAGTAGGGTGGGGTGGTGGGGAGCGGGGGTGAGAGGCTGGAGTGGGTTGTGAGGGAGGTGGGGGGGGGGGGGGGGGAGGGGCAACATATATGTGTAAGAATTGACTAAAGCAACAAAGAAATATGTAAAAAAAAAAGTTTCAAGTGGGGGGGCGTGAGAGGCGGGGTTGGGGGTGGGTGCGGGGAGGGGGCGGGGAGGGGGCAACATATATGTGTAAGAATTGACAAAAGCAGCACAGAAATATGTAAAAAAAAAAAGTTTCAACTGGGGGGGTGGGGTGGGGGGTGGGGGAGGGATGAGAGGCGGGGGGTGGCGGGAGGGGGGCAACATATATGTGTAAGAATTGACTAAAACAACACAGAAATATGTAAAAAAAAAAAAGCTGTGGAGGGGAGTGGGGTGGGGGGTGGGGGAAGGTGGGAGGCCATGCCCCAATATGGATGAAGTAATAAGATGCATAATGCTATAACAAATCCCAAACCAAAATTATAGATATATACATGCTTACATGCAAACCTAGATCTGCCTTTATTGCACATTTTATGGGCCATCACAATTTGGGTTCCATGGGAGCCCAGCATTTGCAGAAGACAAAATTACTTATCCAACCCTTTACAACATACTATAAGGAAACTAATTCCAAAATTTAGTTCAGCTAGGACAAGAAATGTAAGAGATATAGACCTGTAAACACAGCTTACACGCAAAATTTGATGTGAAACAGACATATTTTAAGGGCTATCAGAATTTGGGTTCCATGGGAGCCCAGGGGTTACAGGAACCAAAATTACTTCAGCAGCCCATACGATAATGCTATAAGGAAGCTAATGGCCAAATTTGGTTGTGCTAGGGTAAGAATTGTAAGAGATATATACTTGTAAACACACATAAAATTTTATGTGAAATGGGACACATTTTATGGGCTATCATAATTTGGGTTCCATGGAAGCCCATGGGTTACAGGAACCAAAATTGCTTACGCAGCCCTTAAGATAATGCTATAAGGAAGCCCATGAACAAATTTGGTTGTGCTAGGATAAGAAATGTAAGAGATATAGTTTTAGTTTTTTTACCGAAATAGCATGCTCAAGAGGAACCCTGACAACCTTAGAAAGACCTTCCTTGTCGAGTGCAATATAATATATGTATGTATTTCTTTGTTACACCCGCTCGCTTGCTAAGAAATGGTTATACATATACGAGTTATAAAACATCGCCTGGCCAGGTCCTTTTTCAAATCTTCTCGCTCTGCGATCAAAGTCAGTCCCACTCCTTTAGTTAAACATGCGACTTTCTAAGGAGCAACTTAACGAGTTTTATATGTCCAATAGTACTTGGGCCTTCGTTCCATAATGGCGTCAACTTGATTTTGTATAAAGCCGCCAATACGTCCAAGTGTGAACCGGAGACTTAATATAGGTATAATCAAGATATCGAGTACAATTTTCGGGCAGAACAGTGCGAGAAACATCATGTACAGACATATTATAACAACGAATTTGAACAGTTGATGCTGTGTTAACCAGACAACGCTGAACTCCTCTTTTATATAACAAGGAAGGATTCTGAGCTTATCAGTAAAATCTGGATCTGTCGATGCAATAACGTTCATAATGGCATTTGGGAAGTTTTTTTTGCTGGATACGGAGTCTAAGCCGTGTACTCGACGAAGTTCAATCATATTCCTCATCTCTTCCAATGAATCTTTGTTCTCAAACAGTGAGTATACTTTATCACTTTGGAAAACGGTATCGCCAGCCTTGGTAACGACTGTCCAATCCGCCCCACATGTGATAAGTTTCTCTACCGTAGGCAAATCTGTTTTCTTGCAAGCCAGGTGTAATGGTGTCTGACCATGCTTGTTTCTGGCGTTGATGTTGACAAGCTGACAGAGCAGTGATACAATGTCGTAACTGCCTGCGCATACAGCTGCGTGTAAAGGCGTCATGCCCTCTTTCTGTGCTTTGTTTAAATTTGACACAGGTAGTAATTCTAGTATCACTTCTCTATGACCATAGAACGCTGCTATATAAGCAGGGGTACGTCCATAACAATCTTGAACATCGGCGCTAACATTCAAGTTGAGAAGAAGACGAACAAGTTCTACATTGTTCTTCCATGCGGCAATGTGAAATATTGTGAATCCTTTCATAAAGGATTTCCTGCCGTATGAGGTTGCCCGGAATGTTGCTAGTGATGGATCGTGCTCAAGAAGGAGTCCGACAACATTCAGGTGACCTTGCATGGTGGCGCAATGTATTGGACTATGACCTCTCCTGTCTTTTCTAGTCACACACGCGCCCTTTCTAAGAAACAATTTTACGAGTTCTACATGCCCAGCATCAGCTGCCATATGTAAAGGGGCTCTTTGAAACTTGCCCGCTCTGCGGTCAATGTCAGCCCCATTCTCGATGAGGAGCTCACAGAGTTGACGTTTTTGGTGTACTGTTGCATTGTACAGAGCATTCATTTTATTGGCGTTTGTAGCTTCTACATTTGCACCGTTCTTTAGCAGAATTCTCACTGGCTCGATAAGGCCTTTTCTAGCGGCCACTATCAACGCATTATTTCCGTTAAAGGCATGGCCTTTGTCATCGACGGGATGCTTATTGTGTTTTAATACGTTTGAAAGAATAGCTGAGTCATCAATATGAGTTGCTATGTATATGGCATCGCCTGTGACATTGGCATTTTGTTCTAGGAGAAAGGATACCAAATCCGTGTCCTTTCTCGCAATGGCAATAAGCAAACTGTTTTGAAGCTCTTGTTCGAAACATGAACTATTCCCCCCATCTAAAGACATTCTCAATTTTGCAATTGCTTCTTTCGCAAATGTATCATTGTGTCCCTCCAGCAGGCAGTAAGATATTAGACAAACACGGAATTCTTTGAATGTAAGACCATACGAAAACAAAGCCCCGTCTATAGACATTATGCACGTTTCAAATACTGTTTGACGCAAGCCATTGGTCAAAATGTAGTCTAAGACTATAGCAACAAAGTTCTTAATTTGCAAAATATGGTGTCCCACTAATCGTGTATCTAGTACGCACTTTTGTCTCGTTACTTTGACTTTCTTAAACACTTGCGAAGTACGACTCATTAGCCGTAGTAACCCGCTTAATTTCACGTTTTTGCATTGTGGTGGATGAATTGTTCGTTCTTCTTCAAAAACTATCAACATCAGCTCTATTATACGTTTTGCTAGATCAATGTACAAAAACTCTGGTACGTGACATTCGCAGTTCTCGGAAAGTCCATCTACTGATAGATATCTCATAAGAAAATCCCGACTACAACATCTGATCATCAACGACTTTGTCGTATCGTTTTCACCTAGAATTAAGCCTAAAGCATCATATATAACTCTATTAGTGAAAGAGAAAGAACCGTCTTTGTTAGAGAAGCGTATAATTGAACCATTAAGTGCTTGTAATGATTTCACCAAGATTGCTTTAATTTCGATTTGTGTTTTCGTACTAAAACATAGTCGTGCAATTTCTTCAACCCTCGTCATATCAGTATCTGTTATTTTTAATCTTGGTTTAGACCACGACCATAAAACTGTAAGAGCTATAAATTTGTCATCATCTTCTATCAGGTCGTGCATATAACTCTTCAAATAGCTGAAGGGTTCTGAAAAAAATATGGGTCCCTTTTCGAACAGAGCATCGTTTGTTGTAAAAAGACTAACGCATTCGGGAAATCCAAATCCCAAACCAGCATTTTTAGTAAGGTTTCTCCTAGATTTACGTCTTAAAGTAACAGGGTTCTTTAAGCAGAGTTCTACCAAGTCATTTGGCATGTTCTTATTGTTCTTCTTCAAAGCCAGTTCAAGCATTTTTCTTTTGGTAACTTGGGATAATTTCTCAGATGAGAGTGTTACTATTTGTTCAGAACTAAATAACGACATGCGTCTTATTTTCTGTTGACCCTCCTGAAGAATATAGGGTCGGGTGGTTATTATTAACTTAATACCAGCATTATTTGAAATCCTCAGAATATCGGGTAGAAGACCCCTCCATTTCTTCAAATGACTCTCATCTAAAACCCTTAAACCAAAAATGTCATCAATGAGAATTGAATCAAACAGTCCTAGAGAAGGATCAACCGTTTCCCAGTCTGACGGGGATCTCAAGTTTAGGCACTTCTCCGGAGTTGATTCATCAAGCAACAGTTGGGCGGCCATGCTTGTTTTCCCCTCTCCCGTATCCCCACAGAGGACCAACACACCAGGACGGGCTTTCAGTATCTCCACTGCCTCCGTATACACGTCTGTTTTCACAAATACGTCGTCTGTTTTGAAGTTTTCGAAGAAATATTTTGATTGTGCTGAAATAGCAACACCATAAAACGATCATGTAACATATATCTGTTTTAAACACAAACTAATAAAACTCCATTTAAAATAATAAAGCGTGCTTTCTTTCTTGTCTTAGTATTTACATCTTGGGAGTCGATATGTTGTAATTGTATCTAAAATAGTTGATTATTTTAAAGAACATATTTTAATTCTATTGTTTAGTATGTACCAAAACCAAGAAATATGTTTTGACTTTTATATATATTAAGGGTGATAACGAGATCGAGTGCATAACAGTTGATGTTTTTTGCACGACTGTTTTGTTTTATTGTTGCATTCTGTTAAAACATCACATAGCATACTTGATCAATATCTTTGTAGAGAATTACTAAGACCGAATCGATTGATGGATATATTATTACGGATCTGCTTCTTATGGACTTGATATCTATCATAATAATCCAGATTGGCCATTGAGTTTTAATTTAATAAAACACATATATAAAATTAATGTAAAATTTACACGAAGTCATATAAAAGAGTATGATAATGGACTAAAGGTACAGACAGATCTATTACTTTTCTTTTGACAGGAATCTCGAAACGAGTTGGATAATATTCTAGCAGCATGATAGCTGTATCTGACGAGATATATTAATCAATATTAAATAGCCACCATGTATCACATAACTCCAAAAAACTACACGACCTTCATTTATTGTAAAAAAGTTGACCTATCAGTATCGTTGTCGTATGATGGCGTCTTACTGTTCATACGATGATGTCGTGTTGCTTCAGTCTTCTCCGTACGAAACCGTACAACGGAACTGCCTCGTTGAATTCCGTAATCCTGTATATTAACAATTACGGATATCGACGGGATCAGTTCGATTGTACACCGATCTGAACGAAAACTACCGAGTGATGATTTGGACTTCAGTTGCATATTTATTAAATTATTATTATGATATTTATGTCATGACTTTATTGTGTTTATATACAGTTCCATTGTGTTATTTATACTAGTGTAGAAGCACTATATATGTACTATCCATAATAAATATTTTATCTGGAGTTTGCTGTATGTTCAGTTATTCTTCTCGAAACCAAATTGTTCTACACTCCCACACCGCAACTTTGTGATAAAGAACAGACTGTTCTTTGATTGCCAAAATATGATCTTATATAGAAATGTCAGCTTAAATTCTCTACAGGCCCTACTATCAAACTCTCGGACATGTTTGAAACTCAGCTAGCTCGTATTAGTACCACCATAGTCATGGCCTTTGATTTATTGATACATGCTATATGTTGCGTCGTTAGCACTCTAGCTGCTTCATCTTTGGCAGGATGTTTATCATTAACAGCTCGGACGAGTTCGAAAACAAAACATCGGACAGAGTTATGGGCCTTATTATTTAAAATGCTATGTTTTCAGCTAACATTTTCCAAACTTGGCCAGATTGTTGATAGAAATGAAAGCCCTGATAAGTTTGAAAAATAGCTGGATATTATTAGTGTCACTAGAGTTATGGCCCTTGATTTATTTAAAAATGCTATATTTTGCTTTGTTCATCTCTTGTAACTTGACTTTACCAATCATAGTCTGAGTGTTTATATCAATGAAAGCTTCATAGTTCATAGCCTGTCAAATCTCAACAGAGTTGTGACCCTTCCCACCCCACCTCCACCACCCTGCCCTCCACTGCCCAGGTCGCTGCGCGAAATCATAACACCCACACTCATGAAACGTACATTGCTGTCGTTGGGTGGAGGTAACCTATTGTTTTGGGGTCAAATGCCAAGTTCGCCATGACCTTGTATTGAAATACGCAATCCGCGCGATAACTTCGAAACCATAACACACATACTCATGAAACTGCACAGGTAGAATGCGCTTGGTGAGTGAAGGAACCCTATTGTTTTGGGATCAGTAGGCCAAAGTCGCCATGACCGTTTATGGAAATGCGCATTCTACGCGATAACTTTCAAATCACAACACGCACACTAATGAAACTTCAGATAAATTGCATCTGGTTAGAAGAGGATCTCTATTTATTTGGTGTCATTAGGTTAAAGGTCAAGGTCTCCATCACCTTATATGGAAATACGCATTCCGTGCGATTACTTCGAAACAATAACACTCATAACGCACGAAACTTCATAAGTAAATTGCCCATGGTGCCCATGTAGAGAGAACCCTTTTATGTCATTAGGTCAAAGGTCAAGATGTAAAAGACGACCGTATAAAATTCGCATTCCGCGCTATAGCTTTCAAACCACAAAACCCAAACTCATGAAACGTCATATGTGCATTGCTCTGGGTGAGAGGAGAAAGCCGATTATATTTAGGGTTGGTAGGTCAAAGGTCAAGATCGATAGGACCTTATATGGAAATACACATTCTGCGCGATAACTTCGAAAGCGTAAAACCCACCATCGTGACACTCCATTGGTACATTGCACTTTTTTGGGGTCAGTCGCCCAAAAGTCAAGGTCGTCATGACCTGATTGAAATACGCATTTCAAGCAATAACTTCAAACGCATAATACGCACCCTTACAGAACTTGATAGGTGCATTGTCATTGATGAGAGGTGAAACCCTATTGTTCTATGGTGTCATTAGCTAAAAAGTCAAGGTTAATATGGGCTCATGGGCATCGGGTGAACGATTCTGGTTCATTGGCCCTCTTCTGTTCGGTTACTGTAAATGGGCATACGAAAATGATAAACATTTTTACTGACCTAATAGTCGTCTAAACGATGGGCTTGTTCGTTTTAAAGCTTTGTGTCGAGTTGTTGTGTTGCTATGTTGATCCAAAATATTTTTAGAACTCATAGGTGGCTTCTTTTCCTTCTCTAAAATTGTTTTAAGCGATTCCTGCCCCATTTGCGATTTAAGTAGCATGTCTACAATCGTTTTGTTGTTGGTATCCAGTTTTTGGTCAATTTGTTTCAGCATTGCTTCGTATTCAGCTTGCAAGGCTTTATCCGATGTTTCCCAGTTCTCAATGATCTGCATGTACTGTTTTTCCTTCACTGGATCTAAACTATCGTGTTTTAGTTTAGATATACGAGAGCTAAGATCATTCACTCGAGAACCTTGGCGAATAAGAATCTGAAAGGAATATTTAAAAGATCGTACACGACTTTCTGTTTGTTTAATATTGCATTCATTAAACGAGTTAGATAAAAGTATATACCCGAGGCTGTGCCGAGCATCAAATCAATTTTATAAAACGAGTTTAGTAAATTCAATACTAAATAGGCACGAATATGAGATTCTATTTATGACATAACTCCAACAAAGCCTCACAAGCAACATGTATTATTTTATTAGTGTTGCTGCCTACATATAACGTTGTCATATGGTGACATAGTTTGTTTGTATGAAGTCGTCGTATGTTGACTTCTCCGTACGACACCAAACAACGAAACTATCTCGTCGATATCCATAATCCTGTATTTGAAACGATTTCAGAAATCGACGAGGCAATTCCGATGTTCACCGAGCAAAATGGAAAAGACCGAAAGTTGGTTCGGCCTTCATTTGCATAGTATTACACTAGTGAAGTATGATAAACATATCATGGCTTTATGACACTCATGCGCCGCAAGTTATGTGATAACATATAATATATAACACTTATAAACAACGTAGTTAACAAAAATATGCAGTATATTGAGTACAATAATTTGTTGATGTTGGATAGCTGGCGTACATCGATAAAATAATTTTGTTTGGGGTTGCAAGGGTCTGCACATAGTAGACGGCCCAGTTGACCTCAGACGGTTCACTTTCCCAGTTAGTGAACTCTCCCTGGAGAGTCTTACCCCAAGTGTTTTTCTATTGATATTCATGTTACAGTCAAATGTATAAGGATGAGTGCTGTGTGTATCCTTATTGCTGTAACTACACCAAGCTTACTCTATAACTGAAGTGTAGTGTTCTACCTTCGTTGTTATGTGATTATTGTGTAAGCTATCCGTATTAATTATACAACGTAATTACATCGTGATTTGATCACAGAATGTGTGTTAAATTCTCTCACTGAGTATTTTAACCTAGACTAACAACAGTGTCTACTTTACCAGAAAAACAATATCATGTATGCAAAAGATCTTTCGGAATAAAAATTCCTTCGTCAGCTGCTATAAAGAAGCACCGTTGTGTTTCAGTATAGGCGTTATAGCCTAAATACACGTATGTGTATTTAGGCGTTATAGCCTAAATACACGTATACGCACTATTGCGCAATTTAAATTGTGTATTTTTGTGTAATCAAATGTGTGGTCTCAGCTGTTACCGTGGCCTTTGTATTATTGTCTAGTTACTTCCAATGTTAAAATGTATACATTTGAAACAATTTCCAATATTTGTTTATATCAGAATATTTAGAGGTTGACATTCAGTAATCGATTTATGTTAATTACAACTGAAAGCTATTTCAGTCACTCAATATACAGTACAGTATAGTGTACTTTGTTGTATTAATAGCTACGTGTTGTAGACACACACCCGATTACCGGCAGCCTTAGGCACAGTTCGGCAGCCGTAGGCACAGTTCCCGGTAAAAAAAAAAACAAGTTTCAAAAGGGTAAATCAATCTAGTTTTATATTAAACTATTAGAAAAGTGAATCGGCCATTTTAATTTGGAAGGAATGTTGTGTATGTCACCTGATTCCCGTGCATTTTGAACCTTTATTATGCGAGTTACGGTAGGTTAAATGTTGAAATTAAGCTAAAAAATGTGATTGTAGAAAGTTAGAGACCTGTACTCGGTAAATAGTCAAGTTTAAGAGATTTCAGACATACTACCATAAAATATAATCTTTCCTGAATAAATAGTCCAAATTTTAGCCTACAGAACATTCTATTAAAATAATTGTGGGTTTTTAAACACGACCGGGTATTAAAAAAATGGCAGGAGTACGGTACAGTTCCATTATTTATTGGAAGGTAGCTAGTACAATTCCGAAAAATGGCAGGCGTATGGTACAGTTCCAAAAACATCGGACGCTAAAGTCTTTTCTCCTGTGGTATAGTAGTGTAATTTCGAAAACACTTATGAAGAAGTACTGTATATAGAATTATATACATCTTCGGTCCTTCCATAAACGTTTAAGATAACCCACCAACCGTAGGGAAACGTGAATATAGGCTCGTTTGAACCTTCATTCCGACGGTACAGTACAGAGAAAGACACGTTTTAATAACAATCGTATGTTGTGCTGAGTTACGTCCCCTTTTTATAATTCACCATTTACGATAACAGGCGTTTGGTATTTAGATGTTTTGGAATAGATTGCTCAATTTTAATTATTGCATAGTTGAACACATCACATTAATTACGTTTTAAGGCCACTCTATGTAACTTAATGTATCTGAATCAAACGTCTACGTCTACCGATATATAGGACGCGCATATAAATCAATAATGTAGTCGCTCAAAAGTGTACTTAACTCAAAATGTAATAATCATAGGACACTATTTAAAGTTGGCATCAAATTGTAACGGATATAGCGCAGATACCCACGAAAGTTCAAAGTTGACACATGCAGACATTCAAACGTTTTTGCTTTGGTCTAAATAAAAGTTTAGTGTCTGAATTTCCCAAAAATGTCCTCATCGGCAATATCAGAATATCTATATTAAAGTTGTGACCACTTTATGTGTACCTAATTAGCTTAAATTGTAGCTTAAACATGCTCATTAGGCAACTTTAAATGGTCATAATTAAATGACACATAATCTCATTTGGTTAATGATGACATTTTTGTAAAGCCCTGTTATTGTTCTTTAAGTAAGCATAAAGTGTATTTTGCGTTACCGTGGGTATCTTTTGAGCGACTACATTCGTGTCCTATATATCAGTAGACGTTTGATTCAGATACATTAAGTTACAAGATACATTAAGTTAAGTCCGTGCTACGAATCAGTTGTGTTATTTTTACTGGTCCTTTGGGACCAACGAGCCCAATATAGGTGGCATTGAAATAGAATACCGCTAAAGCCGGTGCTAGGGGGCGTGAGCGGTGTTGCTTCTTTCATTACTTCTCATGAACAGACTCAATAAAACCGAGTCTGCTGCTTTATTCTCTTAATTGTGTTTGTTGCTCCCAAAGGATCACCTTTATCAGTATTTATTACATAGAGTGGCCTTAAAACGTAATTAATGTGATGTGTTCAACTATGCAATAATTAAAATTAAGCAATCTATTCCAAAACATCTAAATACCAAACGCCTTTTATCATAAATGGTGAATTATAAAAAGGGGACGTAACTCAGCACAACATAAGATTGTTATTAAAACATGTCTTTCTCTGTACTGTACCGTCGGAATGAAGGTTCAAACGAGCCTATATTCACGTTTCCCTACGGTTAGTGGGTTTTCTTAAACGTTTATGGAAGGACCGAAGATGTATATAATTCTATATACAGTACTTCTTTATTAGTGTTTTCGAAATTACACCACTATACCAAAGGAGAAAAGACTTTAGCGTCCGATGTTTTTGGAACTGTACCATATCGGAACTGTACTAGCTACCTGCCAATAAATAATGGAACTGTACCGTACTCCTGCCATTATTCAATACCCGGTCGTGTTTAAAAAACCCACAATTATTTTAATAAAATGTTCTGTGGGCTAAAATTTGGACTGTTTATTCAGAAAAGATTATATTTTATGGCAGTATGTCTGAAATCTCTTAAACTTGACTATTTACCGAGTACCAGGTCTCTAACTTTCTACAATCACATTTTTTAGCTTAATTTCAACATTTAACCTACCGTAACTCGCATAATATAGGTTCAAATTTCACGGGAATCAGGTGACATACACAACATTCCTTCCAAATTAAAATGGCCGATTCACTTTTCTAATAGTTTAAGGTTAACAAGTCATAAAACTAGATTTATTTACCCTTTTGAAACTTGTTTTTTTTACCGGGAACTGTGCCTACGGCTGCCGAACTGTGCCTACGGCTGCCGGTAATCGGGTGTGAGACATGTATTGTCAGGTGTCCTGAGCTATTTATTACATTTATTATATTTGTTGCACCTTGACATAGTTGTGCGATTTGTATTTGTGGTTGTTAGTTATCTTTTTATGTAATAGATACACTTTATTCATAAACTCAATGTTATGTCCAGTAGCGCGGCGGATTTTTAACCGGAGGCCCCGGGTTCAATCCTCCGTGGTGCAACTTAGTTCCGTCGGTGTGTTCTTGGGCAAGACACTTTTCCTTAGCCTCGTCCGTCGGATGGGGACGTAAACCGGGCGGTCCCGTGTATCGGTCTATCCTCCGAGCACGTTAAAGAACCATAGGAATCTATTCGATAATAAGAGTAGGGCAGGCTCCCGGATTCCTATGTATCCTTCCCCTCTCTCTGGGGCGGCTCTAAATAACATATACTGTGTTGATGAGCCGTTAAACAACATTCGATGTAATGTCACTACGATTCGATTACTGCGGTCAATCTCAAATATTCGCCCTACTGTAGCGTGGGTGTTTTTAACAGCATAGCATTCACCCAAAGTGAATGTTGTCAGTATAATGCGAGTCTGTTTCCCGCGTACTATACTTTAAGAAGTCAAAATCCAGTTTCTGACTTATATTTTAAGCAAATGCGTGTTTGGTTACCGCTTTAATTTTGCTTTAAGTATATTGCGTGTTTGGTTACCGCTTTAATATACTTTTTATTCGCAAGCAATTACGAGTTTGGTTACCGTTTAAATTGCTTTTATAACTGATTTCAATTTCACCAAAGGTTTAATTGATTTTCAGTGTGTTGTCGAGTGAACTCAACTGACTTATAAGTATTTACTTATCCATCTTATATAGTGGATACATTATTAGTCAACAATTTGTCGCGCGGTAATACCGACCTGTGATTAATTACCACATGTAGGGTGTAAATAGGTTTCACTCGTGGAAAAGTTTTTTTGATAACCGTAGAGACATAGTTGTATGGGTCCATATGTTATCTGATCTAACTTCAAAACATAAGGCGTATCTATTTCCTGTCTATTAATGAACCACGTCGTGTTTTTATTATTTCAAACACATGTAAATGCATTAATATTAATATACTTTGAGAAGATGTTAGATACATGTAATTATGGCCCATTTTCGCCTATAATGTTAGTCCATTATATTAATGGACAAAAAAAGAAGTTTTGTTTTATTTATAAATCTTTATTAAATAAATATATACAAATAAGAGAAATAACGTGAGGTGTATGAAACCCCGCCTTCCAGCAGTTCCTTAAATAATATAAAACAGTTTTTAACAAATAAGTATTAAAGCTCTCTGCCGTTACAAAATCTTTAAAAAGATGTCGCTAGTAAACTATTGTGTTTATATAACAGAGATGTAATTGGAACCAAATGAACAATTCCATGGTCCCACTATGTGTGGAGACCAATGCTGAATTGACACATTGCACTTTGCGTGCGGGGCGTCGTTGCGTGCTTCGTGGGGTCACCGAATCACGAATCTAATTCCCGGACACAAGAGTACTTTTTGAAATTATACTTTGAAATAAATTGGTTAACTGGGAAGTCATGTAAATTAAAATTGATGAAAAAATATGTATACAATGATATGTATATGATGTGCGTGATAATTTGACGCCGTGACAAGGCAGTCCCCACCAACATTGCCAAATAATAATGTACAATCATTTAGATACTTATTAACTGTGTGTTAAATCCAGCTTTCCAGCTAATAAGAAGTTAATCTTACTTAAAGAAAATATGAGTAATTGTTCAAGAAAATTGAGAGAGAGATATAGTTTTTGTTTATGCTCGCCCTATGGCACTAGGTCAAGAAGATTGTCATTTTGTATATATATATATACATCAAAATTATTTCTTTATTCCTAGTTTCCAATTCACATTTGTTTCTCCGGTATGAGTCTAGTTTTCTCCAAAATGTCGTTTGCAAGTAAAAAGTTCTCTTTATATGGTACATCCTATCCGCTTGAGAGTATATTTTGTGATATACTATCATTCTATCAACATTTCTTCGTTAAAGGGAGGTAATGCCAGTATAATACACTATTCTAAATTTTAATTATAATGTCGTTTGTAAGTACATGTCTCTCTGTTTTTGTTTTATAATAGTTTTGTTTATATTTCTTTCAGTTTGGTATGTCTCATTACATATGTAATTTATTTTGGTGTAATGGGTTGTGTGTAAACCGTGTATTATTTACTTATGTTTTTATTGTTTACTTATTTGCACGGTACTATTTATGTTTTTTTAAATTATTTTGACAATTCAGAGGGATTTCTTTCGATATAAATGGTGGTCCTAAAAAGGACCTATGATACCCATACCGGCAAGCCGGGGATCATTAACTGTTGTTGCCCTGCATCACCGTTGACATTTGAGCAAATGCCGTGATGGCCTTCGTCACTGTTTCTGACATCATTTCAGCCTTCGTAGATGTCAAGGTGCAACAAATGTAATAAATGTAATAAATAGTTCCGGACACCTGACAATACATGTCTAACGGATAGCTTACACAATAATCACATAACAACGAAGGTAGAACACTACACTGCAGTTATAGAGTAAGCTTGGTGTAGTTACAGCAATAAGGATACAGACAGCACTCATCCTTATACATTTGACTGTAACATGAATATCAATAGAAAAACACTTGGGGTAAGACTCTCCAGGAAGAGTTCACTAATCATAAAAACGTGTACGAAACACATGTGAGCCCTGTGGTGGAAACACATGTGAGCCCTGTGGTGGCGACACCTGTGAGCCCTGTCGTGAAAACACATGTGAGCCCTGTGGTGGAAACACCTGTGAGGTCTGTGGTGGAAACACATGTGAGCCCTGTGGTGGAAACACCTGTGAGCCATGTGGTGGAAACACCTCCACAAGTGAGCCCTGTGATGGCTCCACATTTAACCCCATGAATATCATTTGGAAAGAAAAGTGTTATAGAACTATAAACTTATGCTATACTTAGATGTTTTAGCTTCAGAGAAGATGTATTTAAAGATTTTCCTCTATAACTCTATGAAAAACCGTGACCACCGTGGTCGGAACATTTTTACCCTAGTGTTACCATTTGTTATGCTACATGCAATATATAAGAGCTCTATGGCTGTGGTTTTATAAAATAGGTTTTAAATAATCATAAAATATGAAAGAAATATGATCCCTGATATGGGTCCAAATTTAACCCCATGACACAGGAAAAGCAGCATTCAAGGACGACAGTCAACCACAAACACACACAGAAACAAAGAACAAATTTAAAGATGAATAAAAGGCCATATAAGACATCACAAACACAAAAGAGTTGGTTGACAATAGGGCTACCGCCTTGGAACGGTCAGTGGCAAAAAAGGCCGTTTGGGGGGTTAAACCAGGTTCTAGGGTGCAACTTGGAATAGAACTAAAAACTTATGCTATACCTCTAGCTCTTGAACCTTCTGCGAAGAAAATGTTTTGAAAAGTTCTCCGATATGTGACTGCGACCTCCGGGGTGGGGGAAGTGTTACCCTAGTGTCACAATGTGAATAAATTTGGTAGAGAACCATGAGTATATGCTACAATATATAAGATCTTTATGAGATATGGTTTCAAGGAAGACGATTTTGTTTATAAATCTTTATGTAAGGGTATGTAATACACGTGAACCCTAGGGAGGGCCCTAATATCATCATTTGAAAATCGTGGTAGAAGATTTGTGCAATTACGACATAGTAGACCTCTTGCATTATTGTAGAAGAAGATTTTTTAAAGAGTTTTATATGTGGAGAAATTAAGTGGTTTCAATTTGTTCATAAAAGTAGGCTTATTAAAAAAAGTATAATGTTAAATTACAGACCGAGCTGCCTTTCGTAGCATATAAAACACGTGTTATCCTTAATCGTCTGTTTATTTTTAAACAGTAAAACTATATTGACTGTACACCACGACAATCACATATTTTTAATATATAACCATATATAGTTTCTACTGCTCAACTTTTTGTGCATATGACACTGTTCTATGCTATTTCGTTTAGACATGTACACAAAACGATAGATTACAAGGTATGTAAAAGAAATATTTGTAAAACTTCTTTAAATTACACACATTTTGGAGTTGTTTGTTTCTCTTTTTAATTTTCTCTGTATGGTACCATACACAGTGAGGTCTAAATTGAAATAAGTTGAGTATGTACTTTTGTATATGTATCCCACTTTATAATAGCACATTCTTCATTTTCCTGAAAAAAGTGGGTGTGGGTGTTGTTGTTGTTGGGGGGGGGGGGGGGGAGGGGTTTACCTATACCTCCCTATTTTTCTTGATTAATGGTCACAAATGACATGTTTTGCCTAAAATTTGACATTGTTCTGTCTGAAAGCGTACATATATCCATTTGTGTCAGGATGAAATAAAAGAAACAATTCTATTAAGAAATGTGATTTAAAACAAATAAAAACTCGAACATATCAAAAGTGCCCAGCAAACGATATAAAAAGTGGTACATACCTTTTCAATCTTATCCCAAGTGAATTCAAAATCATGTTTCGTCATAGTGGCGCTGTCTTTGTGAATGATCTGCATTTTAAAACGAAGATTTAATTTGCAAATGTATATTTTAATTTACCCTTGTTATTAATATGTTGTGTTTCATGTAAAATATATCTTTCATACTAGCTTTCTCGATGAGTGTTCTTATCACATACAACACCGCCATTGTAGTAATACAGTAATGCCACAGAGACTGTTGTCACATACAACACCGCCATTATAGTAATACAGTAATGCCACAGAGACTGTTGTCACATACAACACCGCCATTGTAGTAATACAGTAATACAACAGAGACTGTTTTCTAGTGTTTGTCGACCAAACATTAATCATACGAAGTGTTGCATAACTTCATCCACTACAGTAGCTAGACCAAATCCACGTGTCGTGGTCAGTAGTAACAAGTATATAACGCAACCCATATAACCAAACACATTTAATTTAGATGTGTTTGTTTTAAATGCTTTATCATTACGTGGTCCCGCCTTAATTCCATTAAGCGATGGGAAAGCTTATATAAGTGGGATTTACAACGGATATTTCGACAAATGTTTCACTGAAAAAATGTGATAACCTATTTAGAATTACCTATTCAATATTTTGAGTTTACAATATGCACACTTTTAAAGCCGAAATTAAGGTTTTATTTCATACCCCAGCCAACCCCGTTTTCGCTTCTTGGAGAAGGGTTAGGCTTCTTGGAGAAGGGGATGGTTGGGGTATGAAAGTTAATACTCGGACCATGTAATGTATGATGATCGTGATGCCACCCCTAATGGGTTGAATGTCAGAAGCAATAATTTAATCAATAACAATCAAGTTATTTTGATATACTGCTATGCGACTTTTAGTGATATTTATTTATAAATACATTAAGTGTACAAATTGGCAAAGTAACGCATATACACATTTAGTTTAAACGTATTTATTTTACCCTGATTGTAACGAAGCTCTCTGAACTTGTTTAATGACCCAGTACTAAGCAAATGCTGATGAAGCGTCTTGCTCAAGGACACAACACATATGGTCAAAATGGAAATCGAACTCACGACTATTCGAACATGAAGCCAATATTCTTCCACTATACCACAGCGCTACACCATATTCTGATTTAAATGATTCTAAAATATATCATAGGTATAATGTAACAAACTTGCCTTATTCCTGATGCGTTTCAGCCTGACAACATCTGCCTCGAGAGATATGTCTAAAGGAGACGCAGGTTTGGGAAGGCGCCATACTGGGGATTTATCTAAGCCACACACATTGCGCAATAGGCATGCCAGTAAGGTGATGTCAAAGTTGTCAGAATCAACTGAAGGGTATCCAAACGGTGGATAGAGCACACGATATTGGTCATCGTTAATAACGTTCTTTTTCCGAAGGTCGTCCAGTTTATTTTTTATGCTGGTTGTCTGTAAATGTTGTTGAAGACATGATGGCGGATGGTAGAAGTCGAAGTGATCTTTAAGGACTACTTTGCTACCATTGATCAAGAATAACATCAATCTTGAGTAGAAGCCATGCTCCTCAGATGGTATTAATACATCTGTGTTTGCCATTCTCCAAAAATGGCGCTATTCGGTTCGAACATGAACAACCTACGGTATAAAAACAAATAATATAACGTTAAAGCTGTCATAACAAACACATGTTATGAGTTTACAGTTTGGTGCAGCATAGAACCCGGTTACTGCCACTAACCCAGCCCCCTGTTTTACTGAGTCTGATAATGGAAGGTAATATAAGATGCAACGCCTCTTACGCCCCCTAACATCGGCTGAGGTGGTATTCTACTTTAAAGCCACAATGAGCGGACTCGACGATCCTTCAGGACCAGTAAGTAATTATATAACTGTTTTCTGTTGACGATGTCTTTATGTTGTTTTTTTCAAACAGTGCTGTTTTCGCGTGAATGATAACACTAATTGTTCGATATATATATATAGAGGATCTGACATGAGTTGTCATTTCATACAAGATTTATATATTGGCAATGGCTATAGAATCGCAGATGCTAATATCAATGAAAATATGCCCTTCTTCGTGTAAAATAATACGCGTTGAACAAAAAACTGGTTTAACGTATATAAGGACCGTAATTCAATACTGATGCTTAAAGCTTCATAACATATGCTTTAACTGGTACTAACTCGTGAATATGAATGAGTCACGGATGAAGTAGTTTCAATTCGACAACATCCTAAAGAGTATGTATATAAGCCATAAATCGATGCGTAGAAGATCACATTTTATCTAGAATTCGTTTAGGTAACATCGATAAACGTCCGATTATATCACATAACTTACGGTGTGGGAGTGGAATAACACCATTCTATATTTTCGATTACCACTAGTTATATAAGTATGCAAATAAACCTAGTACGCGCTATCAATAAAATCGATGAAGTCTATGATCCAATTTCCAGGGTTTATGTCGGTTTCGCGTGTTAAAGTGACAGGCAAAGAGCAATAAAAGTCGATATGTGAGTTATGTGAGAAATAGAATCTAACATTCGTTTTCATTCATTATTGAATTTATTAAAGTCGTTAGCAAAAATGATATAATGCTCGGCAAGAGCCTTGCATTATATCATTTTGCCAACTCCTTTAATAAATTCAATAATGAATGAGTACTAATGTAAGATCCTCTATATAATTTATATATATATATATATATATATACAATGTAAAGTAAATTCCTTTTTGCAGGGACAGCAGAAAATTAAGAAAGCTCAAATAACTTCAGTTTCAGTAAGTCTTAATATTTATTTCTTCTATAACACTTTCAGAGTGTCTTAATGTACATTTCTCCGACACATGAAAACCATTTTTGGATAACACTTCTAAAAACGCATGTGAACTTTTTATTTGTCAATCGATTTTGAAAAGTTAAGTATTTTCATTCACTTCTTAAAATTTCATTGATATAAATGATTTAGGTACCAATTAATTTTTTGTTTAACTACACATTTTTTTGGCTGAAACAAACAATTTCAATTTTATTAAACGGCAGTATTACACCATGCAACGTTGGACATGATGGACTATAAACTTGTATGTCTTGAGGTGCATGTAACTATGTTAAGTTAATATTCTTCGTAATAAATTGTATTTAATATACCATGTTATCAAGAAATCACTATAATGAACTCAGAGTATAGATCAGAACTACGTGTGTTCCAGTCGCGAGAGAGGCAAACATTTTTATGGAAATTATAGTGATACCCGTGTACAAGTAAGATATGCACTATTCGATGTCTATACAGTAAATGATGTCCTGCGCGCGAGCATGCGAACGTGCGTTCGCGTATGTAGTTATGTGGTTTATTGTCCCTCCGCCATTTAACCACTAGGACATCCTAGAGGTATAGACACAATAGAGTCTGGACTGTATGATGTCCTGTGTTATATTTAATCGCTTAAATACCCGAATTCGTCATTAGATGGTACAAATAAAATTACAAATAAAAACAAGCCTACAATACTGTATGTGATTTAAGTATGTGGTCAGTAGCTTTAAATATATTTCGATTATTACCTTTTATTCGATATGCATCGCTTGCATTCACCGTTTCTTCTGCCACTGTAATACAAATACAACACATTCTTATTTCCTTAATACAGGTATACTTTTGTATTAACTGATGTCGAAATGAATATTTAATGGATAACGACAAGATGCGATAACGAATCAAAAGCACTTGAAATATGTTTTATTTAACCTGTTAGACACTAAATTGTTTACATGCTTATCATTTCATTGAAAGGCGAGGGGGTCGAATAACTTTGAACAAGTGACAAACAAAATAACATAACTTTCTCAACACATTTTAAACAATTTGTATAGCATATTTTAATAGTGGTTGGTGGGGTGGGGATATATTGTTCGGCAAAACACACATACATACACACACACACACACACACACACATTCAAGCCTACCCTCTTGATCCGCGTCCGAATGGTAATGACATTTTAATGAATAGATTGACAGTAACATTTACCGACATTCAATTAAACTTTTTTTCTGTGCACATCCACACAAAAATGTACTCTAAGATAATAATTTCGAAATAAGAAGGTACAATAGTGTAAAGAATTGTCTTCAAAATATGACCGGATTACATGTACGTTTTAAATAATGTAGGCAAAGTACAGCTAGTTAAACATATAATATTGAAAACCATACGACTATTCACTGATCGTTCGATAAAGAGACACATGTTGATCGATTATACCGCCATGTTAAATCGTGACACAATATGAAATCATGCAATCGGATTTTAATCACATTTTCTCTTTTATAAACTATAACTACATTTAAATTATAAAAGCAAATAATGATATAAATATATATATGTATGTGTGTAACAAATTTTAATATGATAATTACCATATCTCTCAGTTCTCCTGGTTCAGCATACATCACTCGATCAGCCCTCGTATACGCCATTTTGTCTAACCAGTACAATGATCAAGGACATCGTTATCATAAAATATCTATTTTTATAACTCGTTAAACGCTGCACTAAATGTCGCTTATGGTCATGACAATGTACACTAATTAAAAACATAGATAATAATTCAACATTTACTATACATTTTGCTATGAAGGCATACCAACATTTGTCAAAGTTTCTGCTACTGTAATACAGCGTCAGAAAACGATGATTATTAACGATTAATGATATTTACAAAATAGTTCAAGCGATTATATTTAAATTATTAGTGTAGTTTTAATGTTAAATCTCATGTCAACCAGTTTATATAGCGCAACTTCTCGTGTTAATAGTCGGGGTCCAAACTGTTCACAGTGTGCTAAAGAAAGAATCTAAAATTCTTCAGCAGATGACGGTGATCACAACTGGTCATAGTCACTGCTTCAAAACGGATCTCACATGAGCGACTGGGGGCAACCTCAATGGCAACTCGTGTGCAGCCAAGGATCTCACTTTTATCCCCACTCGTGTGCAGCCAAGGATCTCACTTTTACCCCCACTCGTGTGCAGCCAAGGATCTCACTTTTAATGTATGATATGATTGAGAATTGTTTTCATTCATCAAGCTGCATTCATATCCATTGAACTGTCATTATAGCGTCACATAGGGAAGCGATTTATAGTGTTTTTGATTGAGCGTCTCTGATGGTTGATTATTTCGACTGTTTTAAGGGTATGAATGTAATATACATTGATACAATTTACAATGCGTGTGAGCAACTAAAAGAATAAAGATTATTAATTAGCATGTAATACTATTGCTCAAACCCGTCTTCAAGTACTTACGCAGCCTATACAGGCTCAATACATCAACATTGCAGAAGGCAAGTAAAGCAGTTTGTTAGTACTTACTGATATGAAACTTATAGTACGTCGAAGAGGTTAGTCTTATAAGATCGTTCATGGTACCGTGACAATTAAAGGAACACATGGCAATCTTGAGTTTTATATCATGCATTACATTACTACAGCGATTTATTAATCCTGTATAATTTTGACTTTAAAACTGCTTGCATATATATAAAAAAATGAGAATTCTATTTCCTTCATTATTCTAC
This sequence comes from Cyrtodaria siliqua, assembly GCA_037043455.1. Lineage (NCBI taxonomy): Eukaryota > Metazoa > Mollusca > Bivalvia > Adapedonta > Hiatellidae > Cyrtodaria > Cyrtodaria siliqua. The sequence continues at coordinate 70,801 of JAWPHD010010497.1, read as the reverse complement.
ACATTTTTTAATATATTATTGGTGCAATATTATCAAAAGTCAATAATATGTAAAAAATAATTTACTTTGAACTATTCTAACAATTAATATTAATGATTGAACAAATGCAAGTTACGAGAAAAACTGACGGGACGCCGTGAGTTTTTAAAAAATCAAGATTGCCGTGTGTCCCTTTAATATGGCGTTGGGCCTATCAATGACGCTAGCACCGTGTCTTTGACACTAGCTCCGGACTCTAGCTCTTTCCCAAAATTGACTATAAATCCTCTATACACTGTTTTCTGATATTAAATTCTAATTATGTGTAATGGGGTTACATGATGGACTTTTCATCTCCACAGTATGACTTTCATAAAACAAATATGCTCCGAAAAGTGCGATCTGTCGAAGAAAACATACAGACCTTCCACTGTTATAAAAGACCTAGGCGTAAATTAAACAATACTTGGCAATATTTGTGCAATATGAACATGGTTTGAACACATATACTCAGCGTTCGATGAAATTTTGTGTGAACATCAAACAAAGATGTTATTAAAAGAAAATCATGCCACAATTGTTAGTTCTTTCTTACAGTCTCAGATTTTGCAGAAAAACAAAGTGGATATTTTTATTTTTGCTGATTTTTGGTTTTGATGAAAGATTTTAGGGTGGGTGTATTTTTTACAATGATTGACAATCTGAGATTTCCCTGTCAATGAACGGTAAAAAAACATGCCTAGGTATAGTATTAATCTTGATTTTAACTTTACTAAGAGTATGTAGGATTCCTCTGGGCAAAAACTATCGCTTGAATACTGAGTATGTAGGATTCCTCTGGGCAAAAACTATCGCTTAAATACTGAGGTATCTCTCGCTCCTTACCTGGCATCCATTGCACTATTTTGGGCTTTTACTCCAGAGTTTGTACCAGAATTCCTACACTGCTTCAACACCCATAACATTGTTATGTTTTGGTGTCAGTGTCGTCTAATAGCTGCACATCCAATTTCAGACTGTGTTCATCTCACCTGCAACAGCAATACATATATCTGTCAGCAATTATTAAAAATATTTAAAACCGAAGAACACACTACTACTTTTTATGGCGCAAGTTTTATCTACCATGGCTTTCAAGGGAGCTAACTGTGTAGTGAGACTAGCATCCTGGTGATACAGCCTTCTTCCCTCGATTTTTAATCTCAAGTGATGAATCTGGCTGCTTGAGTTGCACTTTCTTTAGTCGCTATTTAGTCTGTCCCATACTGTAGATCCATACTCGACGACGGAGCGTACCAGGACAATGCATTCTGTTCGGCGACATTATTGCGGGCACTGTCTGAAGTTCCTTTTTATGAATGCCAATTGAAGTGTTTGCTTTCTTTGTGAGCCTGGTAATGAGTATCCCCCACTTGAGGTCTTCAGAGAGCGTAATCACTATGTAGGGAGTGTCTTGATATGGTGGTCCAACTTGTAAAATCATGAAGATTTGCTGTTTAAACTCATGATAAAACACTTCTAATACCCCAACTCTTGGCCCATTACTCCAGTTCTATGAGGTCGTTTTGAGGTATCAAGTGGCCCTCGATGGCCTGAAACGTATCGATATAAGTGGCAGTCATCTTTGAAGAAACGCACTTGAGATTCACCGTATCCGGGAGGTCATTTATGTGGCATAGGAATAGCAAAGGTCCGAGTACTGTACCTTGAGGAAACACGTCGGGAGTCCAACGTAATCGGTTCAGAATGTTCCCTTTCGACGACAATGTGCATGTGGCGTTGTGTTAAAAACGTGTTAAGCCAATCGTGAATGGATACATATATTCCATATTTGGTAAGCGTATATACAAGTTTATAGATCACGCGGCACGGTGTCAAAAGCCTTTGAGAAGTCGTGGATAATAATGTCAACTTGTTGTCCGTTATCGTGCGTCTGTAATATGTCCTGCATACAGTAGGAACGCCAGCCCTATGGCGTATGAATATTTATCAAACAAGGTCACGTGATAAAATCGATAACAAAATGACATTATCGGGAAAATTGTCACTGGTCAGATTTCTTCACCTCTTATTTATAAACTGTGATTATAACAAAACACCATCACAGATCGTTGTTAAAGTAATAATATTCACAAACTACATTGATCGAACAGAATTGGTGTACACTTCGTGTAATTCCCATTAATAGTTAAAGGTATTTTTCAAAGGGATGAATTTAGGTTGTTTTAAGGTTTAAATTGCCAAAAATGCGCTTTTAAATCAAAATCGATTAATTTTGTCATTTTAGAAGCGAGAATAAAAACAAATGCATGTACGCGTAGATAAATCTTTCCTCTGTCCATATGCAAATTTTTAATGAAATCGGAGACAAGTACTTTTTTTCCCCAAAATTAACTAACATGACCCACGGACTCAAAGACGGCATAATGCATATACATTTACAGACGCGACCGGGTACACAATAAATGAAATAATTCCATTATTTCAATACATATATTTCAAATGTATGTATCCATGCCTTCCAGATTAAATTTTTGATCTATACATGCTTTTGGTTTATGCCGGAGTGCTCAGAATAGGTTTTAACAAACAAAATTGTAACGGTACGTCGGGAAAGGAAATGAGGATTGTGAAAATATATGTTGCAGTGCTAATTTTCTGAATCCGAAAAAAATGCAAAAAAATTAAGTTTTAACAGCGAGAATGAAATTTTTTTCACGAAAGTGTTCATTGACATGTCTACTATTAAAACCCAAAATTTAAAGTCAATCAGAAAAAAGTACTTTTTTTTCCCCAAAATTAACAAAGTACACCGTGTTCGCTAAAATATGAACAATCGCCTTTCGAAGTTAATGTACACGCGGGATATAAAACCATGAAATTGTGAAATCCTTTTTAAGAGATATATTGATTTCAACATTGTTCTGTATTTAATAAATTATTAGAGTAGAATGTTCACCGTTTTTCTCAAGGACACCATTACGGTAGTATCCCTGCAGCCCCGCCCCTCATTCCACCCCCACCACCCTCCATACCGTATTGATTAGGCTGCTAATGCGCAGTTTTAATCAAATTTGATTTATTTCATCATTTTAGAAGCGAGAGAAAAAAACAAAAGCATGTACGCGTAAATACATCTTTCCTCTGTAGATATGTAAAATATAAAAAAAATCGGAGGCAAGTACTTTTTCCCCCCGAAAATTAACAAAGTACACCGTAATCGTTTAAATACGCCGAATCGACGTTCCAAATCGATCTTCGCACGGAATAAAATTGTGGAATTATGAATTCATTTATAAAGATAAATCGATTTCAGCATTGTTCAGTAGTTGTTATATTATTGATGTAGTATGTTAACAGTATTTATGAGAGCAACATTACGGTAGTATCCCTCCAACCCCGTGGGTTTCCCCACTCCAACCCGTACACACAATACGTTGTGTATTGCTGAGAATGCGCCTTTTATTCAAATCGATTTATTTCGTCATTTTAGAAGCGAGCATAATAACAAAATCATATAGATACATCTCTCCTCTGTATATATGTAGAATTTCAATAAACGGAGACAAGTACTAATTAAGTAACAGGACCGTCCGACCCAAAGACGGCAACATTCATATTCATTAAGGAAAGACGACCGGCTACAGAAACAATTAAATAATTTCGTTATGTAAACACATATATTTAAAATGTATGTGTTCATGTATTTTACACTAATTTTTTTATCTATACATGCTTTGGGTTTATGTCAGAGTGGCCAATTTATTTTAACAAACAATGTTGCAACGGTATATCGGAAAATGAAATCATGATGGCGGCAACATACGTTGCAGAGTTAATTTTCGAAATCAGAAAAAGCGATTAACTAATATAAGTTTAACAGGCAAAAAGAAGTATATTCTTTTAACTGTTCGTTTAAAACTAAGGGGGCGACTCGAGTTTTAAAGAAAGCAAGATTGGCATGTGTCCCTTTAACCAAGTAAATAAATGACTGAAGAGTAACATACATGCTACTGTCGGTAACAAACATGAGTATGTGTCGACTCGAAGATTTCATAACATAAACGTGGACATGACATTGTGTCAATGGAGCACTTGCCAGATTTGTGGTGTTGTGAAACACTGTACGCGTGAATCCAAAAAGTGCGGGTCGTTTATATTTATAGGGCATATATAGTTATATATATATATATATTTATTATATATATATATATATTTATATATATTATTCTTTTATATTTATATGGTCCCAGAACGCAGTCATACTCACTACTATATTGAAAGTAAATACTGAATATACATGTGCGGTGCGTTACGATTTGTAGTATTTGAAAACAGACATATTAAACATTTCCCTGAACATATATACTATATTCATAGAAGTATTATTTCCTGGAAAAAAAATACATGTTTGTTTTCAGCAGTTGAAATCTACTATATTCTGCGAATATTGCTATTTTGAAAATTTGAATACGTCTGTTTTCATCAAATAGCATGTTTTGTTTGTTTTAATATATATATTTTTTAATTTATGATTTAAAAAAAAAAATGGATGATCGGAATATGTCTTACACACTGTTGAATCCTGTAATTTAACAACAAGTGGTTTGGTTCACAGGCGACAGTATCGGTGAACAAAACCACTTGTGGTTTGGTTCACAGGCGACAGTATCGGTGAACAAAACCACTTGTTTTACTGGATTCAACATTGTGCAAGAAAATATTCATATATTATACCATTAATATTATAACATGTGTGTTGTAACATATGCTTATCCTTGGATAGTGGATGTCTGCAGGGAACTTGACCTTTTACCTAAAAATCAAACGATCATCCTCTTTCCACTGTCCAACAATGAAGTTTCATGAAATTTGCTTTAGGTAAGAGGAAAAACTGTGTGGGCAATACTTTTCATTTTCCGGTCATGGTAACGGACCTTTCAACTACTGACTTCAAAATAAACAGGGATTATCATTTCACCAAAGGCATTTAAAGTATGAAGTTTTATGAAATTAGCTTCAGAGAAAGTAATAAACAGTTTGTACAAAGTTTCGTCAAAATCCAACAAGTAGCGCAGACAAGATTTGTGACAGACGAACGGAAAGGCCAAATCTAATCTGTCTCACCTACCACTTTGTGGTGGAAGACATAATTATAAAGACAATATTTTAGTTCATATGTATACTTTATTAAGCAAATAATTGAGCGAACATAAACTTCAGCATTGACTCTGGCCAGTGGTGTACATGGAGTCTTCTTCCACATGACGTGCAGACTGAAAGAAAAGAAAGACATAGAATTTAATATAAGTCGAGCAGAGTATTCAATTTGAATCAGGTGTTGCGAGAGGGATCTAGGGCATATTTAGGGGAATGGGACAGTTTAAAATTTAATTATTGTTTAACGCCTCATCAACACGTTGTTTAGGTTATTTCGAACCGCCCGAAATAGAGGAGGAAAGATACATAGGCATCCAGGAACCCTGCCCTACGCTTACTACCGATTAGATACCTATGGTTCTTTAACGTGCTTGGAGGGAGGACAGACTCCAATACACAGGACCACCCGGTTTACGTTCCCATCAGACGAACGAGGCTAGCAGGACACATCGAAGTAACCCAGTGGCGCCAGTAAGAATTGAATCCGTGTTCACTGAATTCAAAGCCGATATGCTATAAACGTCCCTTGACCAAAACTGAGTAAATGGCACATCAAGTAAAGGGTCAATACATATTATATTGTGTATTATACGAGTATATGATTGAACTGACATGATTATAGAACCATTTTAATGTATGTTTCACCCAACAGTACAGCAAGAATCTATTATAAGGAAAGTTAAATCTGACAGAGGGTGCAATGTTCTATAAGCCATTTTTACTAGAAGGGGAATAAAATACAAGTCTGGCCAAAAATCTAAAATTGTTAAATTGTACACGTTTTGTTCATAGGATATTTTACTTTAATGACTTAGTAAGGTCATTTTACATGGGGAGAAAACATAAATATACAACTATTTATTTTCTCTCTCAAAACCTGGTGATGCCGCTAGTTTTAGAAATAAAACATGATTAAATAGGGCAGTTGAGAAGACACTTTTGTAGATGTGTGGTCTGTTCTGATGTGAAAATGTGTAAAACAGACACAAGATTGGAAATTTGCTCTGTGTCCCTTTAATAAATTGAGGACCCATCACATAGACCAATTAGATGATGTTAAAGGGACACACGGCAATCTTGAAGTATTTATCAAGCTTTAACATTAGCATCTCCATTTGTTAACCTGGTAACATGTTAAATTTAAACCTGCTTGCATTAAAAGTTAAATAAATTATTATAGGTGCACTATTATCAACAGTAAGTAATGTGTAAAACAATTTCTTCTGAACTATTCTAATAAATAATATTAATGATGCACAAATGCAAACTATGCAGAAAAAAATTAACCGAACTCCAGAAGTTTTAAACAAATAAAGACTGCCTAGTGTCCCTTTAACACAACTTGTTTTCGCATGTATCCGGTACATGTAGTTTACACGAGCTCATATGACAATCACGCTGCACTATCACTGAAATATTTTTACTCTAACTTTGAACAGCACCGTAAGCATAACACAAGCTCCATTTAAAGAACTACACAAGTGCAAACAATTTTTAAAAAGGCTCTTACCTCCATATGATCCAATGGCATTTAATACGGCTAAATTGAATAAAGCATGAATACTACTTGTGCTCAATAACACTGTTAATTTAATAAACACATCTCTCATCATTCATTATACATGTAAAATATAATGTAGCCCAACTGGAGATCCATTAAAAACATTGTTCCACTTTCACAGCATATTTCCAGCCCATGGAATAGTCATTTCTTTTGAGACACACTGGAGGCAAGCGTAGTAGCTACACCGCCTTAAAGGCTTTTAAGTGAAATGTACTTTCTCGAAATTGCGTTGTTTTTTTCGCAACAGAATGTAAATAAATGTAAATTCAAAATCACTTCCTTGCCTCAAAACTTTACTGTACATAAATATGAATCTGACCGATTTCAGTCAAATGTCTATGTCAGATTACATTGTTTCAATGGTAGTTGTATCGGGTTATGTATTCACGAATGTGCGAGAAAATGGGGATAACGCTAACGATATAGAGACAACGCTAACTATTTACATTCATGCATCTGAGGGGTGGGGGTGGAGGGGGTTTCTAGTTTTCTTACCCCCTCCTTGTTTTCGGTATGCAAGCTCCATCTACCCCCATCTACCGTACTTGGGTGGGGGCGGGGTGCGGGGGACATTGATAGCATTTCTACTAGCAATTGTTTTATTCCACGAAACGTTCTACAGTTTACAGTACATCCAGTTACTGGAAAGATCGGAGTACACGAAAAACACTTATAGTGATTATGAACTTTCTATTATACACTATACACTACTTTTTTAGGCACTGTATTTGGCCAATGTCTAAATATGCACGATCTAAAAGGGGTGTGTACTGTTTATTAACAAACACATTTTAATGACAAAACAAATACCTTGATCATGGACCTCCAGCAGCAGACAATAATCCCAAATCCAACTTGCAACAACATGTCAATTTCACGTGTCAAGTTATGTCACGGTGACCTGTCAGTCACCAACACTGGATCGTGTTGACACATAATGGGACGTTATTTCGTCCGGTAAGGTATTAGTTTTTACATAATCTACGGTATGAAACACTGTACGCGTGTTGTTAGACGCCATAGGTACCCGTAGTGCTCGCCGACGTAGCGCGCCCAATTTGGGGTGTAAAAAAATGGCGTCTGTTTTAGTTGAAAATTCGTAAAATAGTCCGTAAAATACAAAGAAATAGTCCATGTTCGCGGAGTTAAAATGCGAACAGAACTGATATGTTATAGGTCCGTGGCGTTCCTACTGATACTAATAAGATGCTAAGTCTCACACAAGTAGCCAGCTCTAAAACCGTGTTTATGTTATTCTTTTCCAGATGATTTAGTATGACGGGACGGTAGTATTCCGCTAGATGAACGTTACCGTTCATGAAGACAGGGGCATCATTAGCATATAACCATTCGGACGGTATGGTCCTAGAGTCTACTGATCTTTAAAACATAGTGCACTCTGCAGGTGCTAACTGCCGCGCACAATTTTTGATCATTTGGTGTGCTATGAGCTACTATTTACAACACCTCTAGTAGTTGTACGCAGTCTCAAATTAAAAGTTAGTCTACACGTGACTGTCACGCATGATTTGGTAAATGTGGTATATAAAGAAAACGATACAACTATTAACTTTGAATTTTAGTTAAGAACATCGAACAGGCAGGACGTGTTGAGGCTGTCAGGAACCACGTGACCCCGCATGCCACATATCTCCTGCTTTAAACCTACTTGTACGATTTGCAACGCTTGTAATCGTTGTTTACATGTTGTAGTCTAGTTGCAATGAGTTCGTTAGAGTATTATATACACGCACGTTTATGTCATGTTGAGTCTGTATGACATTAAAAAATACATAAAGGGAGGTAATTTTATTACGTAATGTTGCGCATTTTAACTTGCATTAAAAGGTTATAATCGGTTGGTACATTTTTCTCTATATTTGTTGATTGTTTTCTCTATATTTGTTGATTTAATCATACAATGAATGTAAATTATTATATTTGCTGATATTTATTATAATTTATTAAGGTACATAAAGGTTTATATAATTTCTATTATAATCGGAATTATGCCATTACAAAAAACCGAAGCATTGTGGTGTAGTGGTTATAGTGTATGCCTTGCATTCGGGAGGTCGTGGGTTCGAGTCCCCTGACCGCGTCATACCAAAGACTTTAAAAATGGAGTAGTTACTTGTAACCCATGCCTGACAAGCAAATAATGGGTAGTACTACGTCTGGTCAAAAACCGTCTGGTCAACCCGGTGTCAGAATAATGTGTCTGGGTGGGGTATCACGTACTACGGCGTGGTATTCCAGTGTGGCAGCACTATATCTGCTTCAAGTAGACTGTAGATAGATACATAGCACTACACACAATCACTCACGCAATAGTCCAGACATAATGCCGTGCCAACGGGGGATTCTTCCCGGGGGCTCATATGGTAGAGGGACTTTAAACCTTAGAAATCATCATCTTACAAAAAAGTAGACCGAAGCATTGTGGTGTAGTGGTTATAGCGTCTGCCTTGCATTCGGCAGGTCGTGGGTTCGAGTCCCCTGACCGCGTCATACCAAAGACTTTAAAAATGGAGTAGTCACTTGTAACCCTTGCCTGACGAGCAAATAATGGGTAGTGCTGCGACTGATTGACCAGTGTACTGGCGGATGGGGGTATCATGTCTACTACGGCTTGATATTCCAGTGTGGCAGCACTATAAAGAAACCATTGAGTTCGCTGCTTCAAGTAGACATATCATCACATCACACAACAGCACACAGATAAAAGTCCAGACATTGTGCCTATAATCGTCAGGTAGGACGCCTGTCGTAGGTGGAGGGACTATAATCCTTAGAAATACACACACACATACAAAAATGTAGTCCAAACATAATGCCGAGTCAACGGAGGATTCTTCCCTGGGGCTCAAATGGTAGAGGGACTATAAACTTTAGAAATCAATCAAAATCTACTTACAATAACATTCTAGACTTTATTGTACCTATACCTATAGGATTTCTTATTTCTTAATACCGATCGTAACATTTTATCAGAATTCCTTACAACGCGTTTAGGTCCTATTTTACCTAAAATTATAGGCATTAGCCAAACATGTTTAGTAAAAGGAAGATCTATTTTTGACAATTATCATTTACACAGATGTATCTTTGATTATATTGAACAAAACAAATTAAGTTCAGTTTTCATTTCAATGGACCAAGAAAAGGCGTTTGATAGAGTAGACTGGTCCTACTTACAGGACACTCTAAAAGCCTTTGGTTTTGATGATACATTTATAAGATGGATACAAGTACTTTATGACAACATTACATCTTCCGTTATTGTTAATAATTTTATATCAGAACCGTTTAATATCAATCGCGGCGTCCGTCAGGGATGCTCGTTGTCAGTTTTACCCCAAGTGTTTTTCTATTGATATTCATGTTACAGTCCAATGTACGTATCTGGATGAGTGCTGTGTGTATCCTTATTGCTGTAACTACACCAAGCTTACTATATAACTGAAGTGTAGTGTTCTACCTTCGTTGTTATGTGATTATTGTGTAAGCTATCCGTATTAATTATACAGCGTAATTACACCGTGATTTGATCACGGAATGTGTGTTAAAATCTCTCACTGAGTATTTTAACCTAGACTAACAACAGTATCTACTTTACCAGGAAAACAATATCCTGTATGCAAAAGATCTTTCGGAATAAAAATTCCTTCGTCAGCTGCTATAAAGAAGCACCGTTATGTTTCAGTATAGGCGTTATAGCCTAAATACACGTATATGCACTATTGCGCTATTTAAATTGTGTATTTTTGGGTAATCAAATGTGTGGTCTCGGCTATTACCGTGGCCTCTGTATTATTGTCTATTTACTTCCAATGTTAAAATGTATACATTTGAAACAATTTCCAATATTTGTTTATATCAGAATATTTAGAGGTTGACATTCAGTAATTGATTTATGTTAATTGCAACTGAAAGCTATTTCAGTCACCCAATATACAGTACAGTATAGTGTAGTTTGTTGTATTAGTAGCTACGTGTTGTAGACATGTATTGTCAGGTGTCCTGAGGTATTTATTACATTTATTATATTTGTTGCACCTTGGCATAGTTGTGCGATGTGTAGTTATCTTTTTATGTAATAGAGCCACTTTATTCATAGACTCAATGTACTGTCACTACGATTCGATTACTGCGGTCAATCTCCAATATTCGCCCTACTGTAGCGTGGGAGTTTTTAACAGCATAGCATTCACCCAAAGTGAATGTTGTCAGTATAAATGCGAGTCTGTTTCCCGCATACTATACTTTAAGAAGTCAAAAACGAGTTTCTGACTTATATTATAAGCAAATGCGTGTTTGGTTACCGCTTTAATTTTGCTTTAAGTATAATGCGTGTTTGGTTACCGCTTTAATATACTTTTTATTCGCAAGCAATTACGAGTTTGGTTACCGTTTAAATTGCTTGTATAACTGATTTCAATTTCACCAAGGGTTTAATTGATTTACAGTGTGTAGTCGAGTGAACTCAACTGACTTGGAAGTATTTACTTATCCATCTTATATAGTGTATACATTATTAGTCAACAATTTGCCGCACGTTAATACCGACCTGTGATTAATTACCACATGTAGGGTGTAAATAGGGTATACGGACAATGCCCCCCCCCCCCCCCGGACAAATGCTCCCCTGCTCATTTTTGTATAGGTGGAAAAATGCCCCCTCATGTTTTTGTAAGGGTGGACAAATGCCCCCCTGAACTTTTTACAAGGTGGACTTTAGCCCCCCTGATATATTTGCAAGGGTGGACAAATGCCCCCCCCCCCCCGGACAAATGCCCCCCTACTCACTTTTGTAGTAAAACAAGCAGTATTTTCAACATTTTATTAAACATGTCCAGATAAGGAAAACAGCAAAACAATATACATATGCAGCACAATATATGTAATATGTATTTACTGTTACCTTAAAACTAATTAAATCCATACAAAAGAATAATCACATAATTCACAGGTAATTCCCAGTTTGTAAGTATTCAGAGCTATAAAAAAAAACAAAGTGTGACCAACACAAACAGATTAATTACATGCACACAATTATAGAAAGTATATGTTTGCAATCAAGTTTTAAAAGTGTGACCTTTAATTTGAAAGAATTATGAAAATAACATATTCCAAAAGACATATCTGAGGGGGGTTTCGTACAGGGGGGCTTGTTTTATTAAGAGTTGTCCCTATACAAAAATGAGTAGGGGGGCATTTGTCCGGGGGGGGGGGGCATTTGTCCACCCTTGCAAAAATATCAGGGGGGCTAATGTCCACCTTGTAAAAAGTTCAGGGGGCATTTGTCCACCCTTGCAAAAACATGAGACATGAGGGGACATTTTTCCGCCTATACAAAAATGAGCAGGGGGGCATTTATCCGTGTGGGGGGGGGGGGGGGGGCATTTGTCCTAGATTCTGTAAATAGGTTCCACTCGTGGTAATGATTTTTTGATAACCGTAGAGACATAGTTGTTATTGGTCCATATGTTATCTGATCTACCTTCAAAGCATAAGGCGTATCTATTTCCTGTCTCTTAATGAACCTCGTCGTGTTTTTATTATTTCAAACACATGTAAATGCATTATTATAAATATACTTTGAGAAGATGTTAGAGACATGTAACTATGGCCCATTTTCGCCTATAATGTTAGTCCATAATATTTATGGACGAAATAAGAAGTTAATCTTATTTAAAGAAAACATGAGTAATTGTTCAAGAAGATGGTCATTTTCTATATATATACATCAACATTATTTCTTTATTCCTAGTTTCCAAATCACATTTGTTTTTCCGGTATGAGTCTAGTTTTCTCGAAAATGTCGTTTGCAAGTACATGTCCGCACCATGGACATATTTTGCCAGATACTGGGTAGGTATTCATTTAAAAAAACATAACCCATCTTTAGCCAAAAATGATATCCCCCATAGCGATGTTATACCCGCATTTTATAAACAGTGTTTAAAACAAAAGATTTATACATTTTTTTTATTAAATACTGAAAATATAACCGTGAAAGTTATAAAGAATTTCCCTACTGTTGATTTCAAACAGGTGTTTACAAATATATACTTACCTTGCATTGACCCAGATGTTAGAAATACTGCCTGGAAAATAGGCCACGATGTAATATATATAAATTATTATTTATCAATGAGACATATCACTAAAGATAAAAAATTTACATTTTGCTCATCAATAGAAACAGTAAGTCATCTGTTCATAGAATGTAAAATGGTGCAACCATTAAATCAGATTATCCTAAAAAAAAAAAAATATACTAGCCAATGCAATTTCGCACTTAGTGAAAAAGCTTTTAGATTTCTTTATTTACCGAAATTAGACAAGGACATTCATAATATCGCTCTTATTTTACTTACCGAATCGCGACATATTATTTGGACGTGTAGAAACTTTGCAAAACACGAACATAAGACATTTACACCCTATTCATTAGTTCAGAAATTTCTGAACAAAATTAAATTTAGAAGGTTTGCGGATTTGTCCAGAATGGGTGTTGTCAACTTGTTGACATTTTTGGTGTGATTATAATTTTGGCACTATAAATGCTACAACCAATGAAATAACTTTTGACCCTTGTCTCGATATAGCAACATATTTAACACCAGTTTCCATTGATTGTTAATGATCTTATTGCATTTAATATCATATCCATCATGCTATGCTATCCAGAATCATTATCTCATATTTAGTAGTTAGTATTATTCATTTCCACTGATATATATATGTAATCCAGTATTGGAACCATTTCCATTGTTTTCTTGTTTCAGTATGTTTCAAGTATTGGTTGATATGTGTGTTGAGAAACAACAAACTTATTTTTTCTATTGCAAAAGGATACATTCTACTCAGAGCTACCCATGCCCCCTATTTAGTATCGCAAATAATGTTCATGTATAGTTAGTAGCACACATAATGTTCATGTATATTTAGTAGCACACATAATATTCATGTATATTTAGTATCGCACGTAATATTCATGTATATTTAGTATCTCACATAATATTGATGTGTATATTCAGTATCACACATAATGTTCAAAAAGTTAAAAATAGATTTAAAAAACAAAAACAGTTTTTCTCCTGAAACTACAAGTGATACTGATATGGGACCTTTAGTAAAATAATCAGCATGACACGATGTTGGTTTTTGACGAAAACAATATTATTCTGATTCGACATTAAACATAAGTAAGCGGCCATCTTTGTTTACACATAGTTATATAGGAAACACTTTTGGCTAGCACTCCTCTGAAACCACTTCATAGATTCTCATGAAACTTTAAAACAGGAATACTATTCTTGATGTCTAGTTGGTCCTAAGTAAAAATCAGGTCGGCTGGAAATTCAAGATGGCCCCCACAGTTAAAATTGATTTTAAAAATGGAATTGTATTACGACTAATTCTCAAAAACCATAAGTGATATTGATCTGGAACCTTTACCAAAATGACTGGCATAGCATGTAGTTGGTCTTATTATATTTTTTTTATTTGACATCAAAAAGACCTCCATCAAACAGGTCCACCAGCAGCCATCTGTGTTTACAGAGAGTTCTATAGGAAAATATTGTGACAACTAATCCTCTGAAACTACTTGATCAGTGGATTTTCATGAAACTTTACAGGAATGTTACTCTTGTTACACAACTGATTTTCATTTGAGAAATATTGAAAATAAAATGCATTTACTCTGACAACTGTAAGGGCTTCTTGGACTTAGACATGCCTCCTCCAAACATGGCCACAAAGCACTTGTATTGTTTAATGATTAACAAACATTTCCCCCTTCAAACATGACAAATATATACAAAGTATCAATACCGTTCCAAGACCTAGCTGTTCAGACCTTCAGGAGAGCGTTTCATGGTCATGGACCTCTTGTTAATTTACGGAATACGTATATATGAATATTTGACCATTAATTTATTTTGAGTGAGTGTATATCCCTGAAACTGATTTTTGAATCAAGTGCAGTGTTATGTCATGATTTGTCCATTTATCCTAATTCTTACTTGCTGAGTGGGTCTCTCAGAAAGGCCAGCTGTTTCACATTAGCACTGACCACTTTTTATTGCAGTCAATTTGTTAGAAGTCATTAAAGGGCTGCTACCTGGGGAAATTGTAACTGTATCATGATTTTATCTCTGGCTCAGATCCAAGTTGATTTTGTACCTTGTGGGGGAGACTGAATAGGTGATATCACTGATTCAAAACGAAAGGGTGATATCACCTATTGAATGGGTGATATCACCTATTTGAATGCGTGATATCACTAGTTCGAATAAGCGATATCACTAACTCAAAACTCAAAAAAGGGTGATATCACCCTTTCGTTTTGAATCACTATTCGTATGAGTGATATCACTGATTCGAATAGATAATATCACGCATACAGAATTAATCGGTGATATCACATATTTGATTGCGTGAGATCACCTATTCGTATCAGTGTAATAATAGGCGCAGTATTGCTTTTTAATACAATTTAGTGATATTACCTATTTGAGTGATATCATTCTAATATCTCATTCCTAACTAAAGTTGTTTAGCGGAAACCATGTTTCTATTTTTAGTAACAGTGACATGGACCTTAACCCCAGTGACCCCAAATGCAAAAAAATGTCATTCTAAAATCTCATTCCTAACTAAAATTATTGAGCGGAAACCATTTTTTCTATATTTAGTAACAGTGTATTTTGTGTATAATTTACAATTTCTGTTGCCATAGCAACCACAATTTTTGACATATTAATAGAACAAAATGATCTGCATGATCTCCTCGCTCTTTTTTACCTACACGCAAATTTTCATTAAATTATCTTAACCATTTGTTTTGTTATCAAAGGATCCATATATTTTGTGTATTTTTACTATTTCCGTTGCCATAGTAACCATATGTTTTGTCAGATCAACAAAATAAAATAACATGCATAATCCCCTCATTGCCATCTACCAGCATGTCAAGTTTCATAACAATATTTTAAATTCTTTTCTCAATATCGCAGGATCCATATTTGTGGGACGGACGGACTGACGGACGGACGGGGGACAAACCTATAGTCCCCTCCGGTGACACACCGTTAGGGGACTAAAAAGATATTCGCGTACTATTTAATTAATAATAGGCTTCCTTAAATATATCGGTACATGAATATGCGACCGACTACCCAGTAGCGGTGCCTATTTGTCCCGGGATTTTATCTATGTGTTAGTTCATGGTAAAACAATCATTTATAAACAAAAAATGGAGCTACATTTTGAAATTTGCTCTAAATAAAATCACGTGGTGGCCGGGTCGGAACATCTTTAACGAGAGATACAATAAAGACATTGGCTGGACTGATTATAATATATATATTAGAGTTTACCTTATATATCTCCTGATACCAAAATCGGACCCATGTTTTAGTCCCGAGGACCTTGAATAAAAAGAAATAGATCATGTCTTATAAAAAGCATGTGTCTGCCTCTTTGTGTCCAGTAGTTTTTTGTAAATATATTAGTATATACTAGAAAATATCTTCAATAGTGAAACTTAATATTTTCACAGTTGAGTTGTTAGTGGAACACATACCATTGAGTGTGTACTTTAATCTTCCAGATGTAAAGATTAATTCTGAAGATAACTTGTTTTATATGTCCCTTGTATTCAAGTTTAAGTTGAGTTCTGCTCAACCCGGGGCTAGAGGGCGTGAACGGTAGCTAGCATATTTCACTACCACTCATGAACAGCCTCAATCAAACCGAGACTGCAATATTTCGTATGTGTCGTGCTCGGCCGTTTCCAAAGGTCCATTATCATACTCTTTCTTTAAGAACATTGTATCTAAAGAGTTTCTATAGATATAGACGTAGTATGTATACTAATAAAAAATCCTACGTACCCACCTGAGAATATGTCAATATTAATCTCATTGTTTTGTGTATTTCACGCCTGATTAGAGATACGGTTGAACTGCAAAATAGCGAGTTCAAATCTGATTGCATGAACACATTTTAAAGCTTTCAAGTCGATGTGTTTTATTCAAACACTTATACAATTGGGTACGTAGTATTTTGTTAAGTACGTCGAATTAGTACAGCTTTCAATGCTCCTGATTCTAAAATATGCCAACTAAAATTATTTTGAATCATGTTTTACTAGTATTACCACAATAGCATTTGCAACAGACATTTTCAAAATATATTATGTTAACGCTGAATTACAGTTACTTGAATTTCAAACAATTTTCAATTAAAAGGGAGATAATTTAGAATTATCTATTTTTCATTTTATTACAGATGGAACATCTGCATAAAATGGGTCAAACTTTTATGTTTTTTTATATTATTTCTTACCAAGTTTAAGATGTTTATATCTTTAAACGGACACATATGGTGTTTTTCGTATAAAGGAGGGTAACTCTCAAAGCTGTAACAATTTACAAAAAAAAATATTTTACAAACCATTGGTCAAAACAAAGTACTTATCACAGATCTATTGTAGTAATTTGGATTTTTGTTCAGTGTATACATTTACGCTTCTTACTAATAACAATTCAGAAATACTCATGCCAAGCAAATTTAATAGTTTAAACAATAATAATACCTAATTGTGAAATATGCCTAACTTACTTTTAAGCAAATTTGATTTTCTTGTTTGAATGTAATTCCTTACTTCACTTGTGATTAATGTCAGTTTCGCTATCATTAAGACTTACCCAATCGTTAATAGGAGTTCATCCTATGTTTATTATATATACGTTATACATCTGTTTTTAGCTCAACTGATCAGAGATCAGCGGAGCTTATGCCGTGGTGCGGCGTCCGTCGTCCGTCCGTCCGTCTGTCCGTCTGTCCGTCTGTCTGTCCGTAAACTTTTATTTGTAGCGACTTCACAGCTGAAACTACTGGATGGATATTCATGAAACTTTACAGAAATGTTGCCCATAAAGTCTAGTTGATCCTAGCAAAAATTCATGTTGATGTGAAATCCAAGATGGCCGCCAAAGCTAAAAATAGAGTTTTAAAATACAAGTTTGTAGCGACTTCTTCTTGAAAAATATAAGTGATATTGATATGGGACTTTTTCTAAAATGATCAGCATGACATGATGTTGATCCTAGTCAAAAATCGTTTTGATTCAACGTTAAACATGGCTGCCAGCGGCCATCTTTGTTTACATAGAGTTATATAGTAAAAACTTGTAGCGACTACTTCTCTGAAACTACTTGGCGGATTGTCATGAAACTTTACAGGAATGTTGCTCTTGATGTCTAATTGATCCTAGAAAAATTTCAGGTCGGCCGGAAATTCAAGATGGCCGTCACAGCTAAAAATAGATTTTTAAAAAATAAGTTTGTAGCGACTACTTCTTGAAAACTATAAGTGATATTGATATAGGACTCTTTCTAAAATGATCAGCATTACATGATGTTGATCCTAGTCAAAAATCGTTTTGATTCAACGTTAAACATGGCTGCCAGCGGCCATTTTTGTTTACATAGAGTTATATAGTAAAAACTTGTAGCGACTACTCCTCTGAAACTACTTGGCGGATTGTCATGAAACTTTACAGGAATGTTGCTCTTGATGTCTTATTGATCCTATCAAAATTTCAGGTCGGCCGGAAATTCAAGATGGCCGTCACAGCTAAAAATAGATTTTTAAAAAATAAGTTTGTAGCGACTACTTCTTGAAAACTATAAGTGATATTGATATGGGACTTTTTCTAAAACGATCAGCATGACATGATGTAGATCCTTGTGGAAAATTATTTTGATTCGACGTTAAACATGGCTGCCAGTGGCCATCTTTGGTTACATAGAGTTATATAGTAAAAACTTGTAGCGACTACTCCTCTGAAACTACTTGACGGATGTTCATGAAACTTCACAGGAATGTTGCACTTGATGTCTAGTTGATCCTAGAAAAATTTCAGGTCGGCCGGAAATTCAAGATGGCCGCCACAGCTAAAAATAGATTTAAAATAAATAAGTTTGTAGCGACTACTTCTTCAAAACAATAAGAGATATTGATATGGGACTTTTTCTAAAATGATCAGTATGACATGATGTTGGTCCTTGTCGAAAATCTTTTTGATTTGACCTTAAACATGGCTGCTTTGTTTACATAGAGTTATATAATGAAAACTTGTAGCGACTACTTCTTTGAAACTACCTGACGGATTTTCATGAAACTTCACAGGAATGTTGCTCTTAATGTCTTATTGATCTTAGCAAAATTTCAGGTCGGCCGGAAATTCAAGATGGCCGCCACGGTTAAAAATAGATTTTCAAAAAACAAGTCTGTAGCGACTACTTCCTGAAATCAAAATCAATCAGTAGAGCTTCAAGGTCATTGACCTCTTGTTATTTAATATAATTACTTTTGAATGTTTTGTCATTCACCATAGTTATTCACGTGTATATTGAATTTGTTTGTATTAGGCTGTTGGGTATCACGAACAACTGTAAAGATTAAGTGAATACAAAATATGTTTTGTTCTGTTCTGAAAATAACAGTTTTTGACTATACCATTACAATCAGAATTTACAATTTGACTCGCACTACAGCTTAATTGAAATACAGGTTGTCTTGACATGTTCGACATATTGACAAATACAATTTTAACGAATTGTTGAGTATAGAATTTGGTACATACAAACTGCATAGCAAAAAGGCAAATGCAAAATTAGATCATTGTGACCGAAATATGGCATACATTTTAAAATAGGTTACAATAGGGATTCATCTGCGCAAAGTACAATAAACATGTCCTACAGCCATATATTTAAACAAGAGCACCAAGAGGACCGGTGAACGTTCTACTTGCTAACCGAACTATTATAACCATTGATGAAGCGAAACAAACTATCCTGTAATTCTGAAATAATCAATAATCATCTGTAAAGCAATTAGGGAAAAATGTATGTAATTTAGTTTTGTCTATTTGCCTTGATGTTCAAAATACTCAGTGTATAACAAGCAAACATGCGCAAAATATGTTCCTCCTACATAACAAGCAAACATATGCGAACTGTGCTCCCCGGGTATAACAAGCAAACATGTGAGAACTATGCTCCCACTGTATCACAAGCAAACATGGGAGAAAGGTGTTCCCCTTTATAACAAGCAAACATGTGAGAACTGTGTTCCCACTGAATCACAAGCAAACATGTGAGAACTATATTCCCCTGTATAACAAGCAAACATGTGATAACTGTGTTGCCCCTGCATAACAAGCAAATATGTGAGAACTGTGTTCCCACTGTATAACAAGCGAAACATGTGAGAACTGTGTTCGTTCCCTATATAACAAGCACACATGTGAGAACTGTGTTCCTCATGTATAACAAGCAGATATGTTAGAAATGTGTTCCCACTGTATCGCAAGCAAACGAGAACTGTGTTCCCCCTGTATAACACGCAAACATGTGAGAACTGTGTTCCCCCTGTTTAACAAGCAAATATGTGAGAACTGTGTTCCGCCTGCATAACAAGCAAACATGTGAGAACTGTGTTCCCCCTGTATAACAAGCAAATATGTGAGAACTGTGTTCCGCCTGCATAACAAACAAACATGTGAGAACGGTGTTCCCCCTGCATAACAAGCAAACATGCGAGAACGGTGTTCCCCATGCATAACACGCAAACTTGTGCGAAATGTGTTACCCCGAGGATCTCATGACTCGCAAGTTAATGCGCGACACACCGTTTGTCTATTATTTATTTCATTCCGTTATCTCAAGCCGTTTAGAACACGTAGCTGTTGGACATCTTTGCAACGTTTCATTAAATACACTTTTATTTGGAGACCCGGCTCATTCATTTCGAAATAACTTTGCTAAATCTGAAGTCGTGCATAGGTACATAACATCGAGCAAACGGTTTTACTGGTTCCTACGTTCCTAACATTAGTACAAACAGGAAACTACAAAAAAATGTTCTTTCAAAGATCTTTTCCCCTACACCCATCCTCCCTCCGATAGTTTTCCCTTTTTTCCTTTTTTTTACATTATTTCCTGCAACTATATGTGTTTTATTTATCTTTAAAATGAGCAACAATAACCGTCATTGTTATGAAAATTGCAAATTACCATCCTTATCAGTATATTGATCCTATAAGTAAATTTGCTTTCGTTCTAATCCTAGTATAAACTTTGCATAATTACATATGTATTGTTGTAAACATTTAAAAAATAAAATATGTTTAAAATCAAACCCATATGTGATCTCTATCTCTTGTAGTTTCAGACAAGGAGATTGTTCAAGTTGTTCTCTGGGTAATTCTTTAGAAATTACGAGTTTTGGGTCGGTAGGTAGGCAATTTTGTTTAAAACAAAATTGAACAAAAGAAATGTCCTTTTTAATTAATAAATTGAACTGGCATGTAGTTATTAATGAAAATCAATACAAAGTTGTAAAAACAAGAAGGCCAAAATGGCCCTAATTCGCTCACCTGATAACCGTGTCTATTGTAGACACTTGCAGCGGTAACAGTTCAAGTCGGTCGGGCAAATAAGTCTAGTAAGTTAAGAGAAGATTTTTCAATATGTTCCCTTATAAGACTAAGTAAAACTGTGACCCCAAGGTCAGGGTAAATTAAACACATGGTCACCATTCAAACAGGCGTGGTAGAGGACGAGTATGTACATGCAAAATATTAGACCTGTATCTCTTGAAGTTTCAGAAAAGAAGATGTGTTTTATTTTCCTATATAACTCTAGATAAAACAATGACCCTAGGGCGGAGCCAGATTTAACCCAAGAGTCAACTTGTTAGAGGACATTTAAGCTTATGCGCATGTGATATATGAGAGCCCTACGTCTTATGGGTTCAAAGAAGATTTTTTTAAAGTATATATGGTATATGCTAAATATTAGACCACTATCCCTGACGTAGTGTCGAGAAAAAGATTGTTTAAAGAATGTGCTATATAACTCTTCAGGTCTGTCAAAACTTTCTAACACAAAATCCTGAGATTTTAAAATTTAAGATTTAAAACGCGCAAATAACATTTTAAATAAACCTAGTAACGTACGAAATATTTTGTTCGAAAGAAGAGGTCTAATGCAGCCATGTGAACAGCAGAATATTATACATACGATATATAGCGGAAATTCCCGAGTTGCGTTGCTTTATTCCTTTAGTATAGGTCCATGCAAAGCACCTCAAATTTGATAACAAATACCTCGAATGACTTTGTGTGATATATATTTATACTAGGTAAACACGTTTTTACACTGTGTTTGTTCCCAAGACATAGTTCCTTCTTAAAACAATAACTTCTTAAAACAATAACAACTTAACGTTGTGTGACAATCCCTGAAAAAAGATGATTTTCGTTTTGGGGGGGAAATCAACGTTTTCGATGTAGATAAGAAAATAATTTTTGTCTTTAAAACGTTATAGATATTTACCTATCAAAAACTTTGAAATTGTAATGCTTTACATTAATTTTGATTAAAAAAAGGGTAAAATGTTCTGACAACAGGGGCAAAATTATTCGTTCGAAGTTATTTGCATTTTTGTGTCAGTACAGTCTATTTGTCAAAATAGTTAAATTTAATTTTAATTTTAAAACTATTTTGTATTGTAACAACCGACCAGAGAATATTTTCTTCAAAATCCTGCATCAACCAACTGTGCAACCTCCACGTAGTGATATTGTAGCCAATAATCCCTGCCACCACACATAGCTGAGGCCATGTGATTACAAAATGGCGATACACTAGGTAATGCTTGGTACAGCAAACACCTTCGAGCAGATGTTGAATATATATCCTGTTTTGGCTTGGGTGTAATCTCTTTATTAAATTTACGCACAGCTTCTGTAATTTTCTCAACGGAATACATGTTTGTTTACAAGTAACCAAGTAACCGGTGTGCATATTAATTATATATTCGCTAAAATTGATTTTTTTTTATAAATTATTTTTGTAACCAGATACCGTTTTTCAGACTATTTTCCTATATTATGAACAAAGCAAGTTGAAATATTGACCTAAAAAATATCTAACCAAAAAAATCAACTTAACTGGATTTCAGCTATACATTTGTGTGGTGGCAGTGGTTACTGTAACATATAGGAGAAGTAACCACTGCGGGGAGTTTGCCAATTGTGTGAACTTTTTTTTCGAAGATCACATCACTTTCTACCCAGGGTTATCGTTCCTTGCATCCACATATATACAACAAATGACCCTGGTAGAGATTGCGATCACATGTCTTGTCATAGATTGATTGTAATCAGCGACCTTCAAGCGCTCAGATTTGAAAAAAGTGCCAATAGACGAATCAGTGAATCACATGCAAGGCTTTACGCAAGCGTAAAAAAAGATGCCGATATGTAAATAAACATGACTGTGGGCCTATGAACCGATATGAATGCAAACAATTGTTTGTATAATTAATGACAGCCTTTATCAGAATTTTATTTTCTGATATAATCATTCAAATGCAACTTGATAAAAAAATCAAAAATCATTTTAAGTGACAGTGTGGACAAGCTGATTTGCTTCCTTTTCGCTTTTTTTGGCATTATAAATTAAACCGATATAACGCTAAACTTTGTTGTTATATATTCATGGATTCAATTAATTTAATGGATCTTCATCCATGAAAATACTTTTAAAGAGTTGCACTTATTCCATTCCAATACCTGCGAGTTCATTCAGTTGCATTTACGATTTCACTTTGCTCCGTAAACATCCCGGACACATAAAGATCCCGGAAACATTGCCGCATACTACACTGAGTAGAATGATCTACGAAACGTCAAATCCACAGGCGAAACGGTAACCTCTGAACGTTCCAAAATATGTGTTTAGGTTTACCACCACCAATTACATGTAAACCTCCGAGGTGTAGTCGAATGTAGTTCCTATAATAAAAAGTAATCCCTCCTTTTTCGATGGAAATGGGCATTATATGTAGGGGAAAACTGCCCATTTCTATTCGATTTTGTGGTTATATGTATAAGAAGCGTATTAATAGGTTTTACTGGATCACTGATGAACATTTTCGAAATTTCGACTCTATGCTTACACTTTGTGAGCAATGAAAACAGTCGATCAATAAAAACAGATGTATCCTCGACCTGTTTAGTAAACAAACAAAAACTTTCTTACATGTCTTGTGACCCCACGTTTTCTGGTGATTTTTCAAGTGGAAAAATAGTTTTCTATATGAACATTACACTGCTGCATTATCCATACTTGAGTGGAATGTGCAGCAAATCATTAATATGTGACACTTTAACATTGGTGTCTATGGGGAAAATAATTGGTGCTTTCACACCTTTATACCATTCAAGTTTTTCAGACGAGTTCTCTAGGAATTAAAGTTGTAAAGCATGTTTATCACCACTTACATGAGGTACAGTCTGTCAACCATAGACAGATAAAAAAAAACATATAACACCTCGGACTAATTGCAACAAAGTTAGACAAAATCCCTTCAGTTTAAAGACATTTAAACGCCCATCGAAATTCGGATAAACTGTGCTATTCGGTTTCAGTTTGCTTATTTCTTACTCGACCCATATACATTTGCAAATTGTACATAGAATGATTCTGGTTTATACATACATCGCATTTTCATATCTTGACGATATTATGACGCCTTCTGAGGTAGAAACTATAGTTCGTACCAAAACAGGCAGTTTTTCTTTTATTGAAAAATCGCGTTTCGTTCCCAGTTTCATACCTTGTTTCGCAACAGACACTGCTCATATTTAAATGTCGGCATACTTTGCAGAATTTGTCAAAACAATTAATCGTTTTCATGCCATTCTAGTCTGCCGATTTATTGAGATCAGATGATACATTTCCTGTGGCTTTTAAAGGGACTGGAGGCGATCTTGAAGAGTAGTTTTTGCCAAAACAACACATTTGTACTTTTCAATAATATGTACAACTGCTAGCAATATGAACCTCACATGAATTGATTTTGATTGTTTAACTATAAAAATACACCGATACGTCGTGTTTTCCAACCCAAAACATTTTTATAAGCAATAATGCAACCGTGCCTGAATAAGCGATACACATTTCTTATGAAATAATAATATATTATGTATAATATAGATATCTAGTATCTAATCGCATTTTATCGAGAGAAGAAATATTCTGAATCAGTTATATACATTTAGTATGTAACTGTATTTAATGAACACGAGATACCTTATATGTATTAGTTCAATATTATACTACTTTATAATATAGATATCTAGTATATAATCTCATATTATCGAGAGGAGAAATATTCTGAATCAGTTATATACATTTAGTATGTAACGGTATATAATCAACACGAGATACCTTATATGTATTAGTTCAATATTATACTACTTTATAATATAGATATCTAGCATATAATCTCATATTATCGAGAGAAGAAATATTCTGAATCAGTTATATACATTTAGTATGTAACGGTATATAATCAACACGAGATACCTTATATGTATTAGTTCAATATTATACTACTTTATAATATAGATATCTAGTTTCTAATCTCATATTATCGAGAGGAGAAATTTTCTGAATCAGTTCGAAAACCGAATTTTTATATGGTATTTAATCTCGTAATAATCGAGAGGAGGCGTTCGACGTAATAGTGCTTTATAAAACTATATTGTAAGTATAAAGTTAACGTTTGTAAATATAACAATTACATATTTTTTTACAATTTTATTGTTTAGTAAAGTGTCACATATAAAATTACATAGATAATACATCACAGTACAATTTAATGTTTTTATATCCAATCGTATACACGACTTATGAGACACAGAAACAACATTATGTACACATAATTTTCACTTTCAGAATGATCATACATCAATGAAGATAACAATTAATAAGACTAAGTAACTACAGAAAAATATGATAAAATATAGATAAATAAATAAAGATAATACAAGTTGCGAAAGTGTTCTTTGAAGAACATTATTGATTTAAACACAATCACAAGTTTCATGGACAAAATGCACATTGTGTGTTAATCAGTATCGAAACTGGTGCATCCATGTTTAATCTGTCATTAATTTGAAACACGTTAAATGAAATAAAACGACTACATTTTTAAAATAAAGACACAGAAATATTTATTTCTAGTAAAATCCGATATGCCGTGGACTGATTAACATGTATTGCACATACCATATTTTTTGTTTAAAAAGAAAGAAATCAAAAGTTGGGCAGTTATACATCACAATTATAAAATTGATTATATAGCTGAAGATATCGGTTTATATATGTGTATGTTTTCTTCTGCGTACCATCTGTATAAGACAATTGGCTATATATTACTCATTGCAAGGAATCTGCGTCCGTTAAAATCAATAATTTTTCAATGGGGTTAAAATTTAAAAACAATGGTTCTACGTTATATGCAGAATTAAAAAGATGAAAACGTATGTCACTATAAAACTCACATTCAATTAAAAAGTGAGTTTCATCTTCAACAGACATTGTATTACAATATTGACAAATCGGTATTTTAAATGAGTTTTAGTTTGAGATAACGGCCAGTTTCTATGGCTAATGGGAGATTACATGATCCAAACTTTGATAAAATGCGACGTTAGTCTCTACTCATATTTACCATGACATAAGATTCCATATTAAGTTCCTTTTTATAAGTCCTGTATATTCGTAGTTTATTACCATTATCAGCATCTCTACCGTTGCTCAAAAGACTTGTTCTCCAATTAGTTCTGTATATTTCTAATAACTTTTCGTTTACTTTGCATACTGATTTACACGGCTTATCTAATAGCATAAACTCATTGATACCTAGTTCATTAAACATTTTCATGACTCTTTTTTTCTCATGATCTACCTTTCTGTGAAGACATAAAATGTACACGTCTAACAAGTCTTTCATTTGGCATGTTTCTTAATCTGTACCACAGTCTTACGACTTCAACCTTTTGATTTACTTCACATGTTGTCCAACCCATGTCTCCCTTAATTGCTATATTGGCGGCATTTTTTCAAACTCCCAAGAATAATCGACCTGCTTTAATAAGTACCGTTTCAATTTCACTAAATTGTTTGTAACCCCATATACCAGCATAATAAAAGAGAACAGGTTCAACAACAGTTTCAACAAGTTTAGTATACACATGATACGACATACCACCAACATTAATTCATTTCATGTAAACAGCACATAGGGCTCGACTTGCTGACTTCGCGATTTCCTTAACACTCCTTCTAATATCGAGACTATCGTTAAACCAAAATCCAAGGTATTTATAATCGTTTTCATATCCAATACATGTATCACCACATTTAAATTAAACTTCTGACCTTGGACTCGATTGCTGTCGAATGTGTAGGACTTTTGTCTTATTTTCATTAAGACTTAATCTCCACTTTCGACACCATTTACTGACAGTGTTAAGCATAGTTTGCATATATGTTTCATTACCAGCAATTACAACTATATCATCAGCATAAAGCATTAGGAAATCATTACGTTATCAACATTAATACCACAATTTAGGTCTTTAATATCAGATTACAAATCATTAATATAAATAGAAAATAAACTAGGCGATAAAACACATCCTTGCTTTACACCAGTGTTTACATTAAACCAGTCAGTTAAATTATTGTTAACTCTTACTGCGCATGAAACAGATGTATACACAGACTGAACAGCATTAATAAATATCCCATGGATACCAATTGTCATCAGTTTAAACCAAAGACATTCTCTGTTTACTGTATCAAATGCATTTTTAGCATTAATAAAACATGCGAATGTTTCTTGCTTAGCTAATTTGCGGTTAGTCAGTATGGTATACAACAAATAGACATTATCTAAACAGCTTCTGTTCTCCCGAAAGTCATTCTGTTCATCACACAATGCATTATTTCGTTCCAACCATGCCGCCATTACGTGGTCCGAGTATTAACTTTCATACCCCATCCAATCCCTTCTACAAAAAGCAAAAACGGGGTTGGCTAGGGTATGAAATAAAACCTTAATTTCGGCTTAAAAAGTTTGCATATTATAAATTAAAACATTTAATAGTTAATTTTAAACACTTGTCAAAATATCCGTTATAAAATCCTGCTAACAATAAGCTTTTCCATCGCATGATGGAATTAAGGCTGACTACGTAATGGCTAGTCGTTTATTTAAAATGTGTGCATATAATTTAATAAAATAGTTATAGGTCTATAACCCAAAGGATCGAAAGGGTTGCTATTTCCCTTAGGAATTGGGTTAATGATACTCTTAATTCAATCACTCGGAACAATACCTCTATCAAATGCAAAACTAATTATCTTAAATACCATACCAATGCAAAAATAATTTCAAAAAACCTCTGCTGGTATTTCATCAAAGCCACAGACTTTTCCTAGCTTAGCTTTATAAACAGCATCTTTGACATCGTCCCTTGTGATTGGCATATTTAGTGATGAACAGTCTAGCCTTTGGAATAATATTTTTTTAGAGCCATTTTAAATAAACCTTGATTTAAAATAATGAATCAACCCTTTAATGAGATTGGTTAGTCGCTCTCTGTAATACAAAGATTCTTGTTTGTTTTGTTTTGTGGATAGCTTTTCCAATAGTTGTCCATTTTCTTTTGAAAGCTGATTTGTAATTGTCTGCTAATAATTTGTATGTGTTTTTATTTCTAACATGTGCAAATTTATAATAACCCTCATTATTGTGTCCTAAGGACAAGGCTTCTATAAGTAATTTTGCTTTCGTTCTCAGTACAGGAGCAGACAAGTCATTTCACGTGCCTGAACCGCATAACTCAAACATAAATAATTGGGGTTGGAGGCAACGTAGTTCCCATTTTGCAAGCACGTGCAGATGCGCGGATTTTATAGTACTCTTTTTAGAAACACTAGTTTAAAGCTTATACTATATGGCAAAGAAAACAAATCATATCAGAAGTCAGTTATTATGTCGGAGATTTATAAAACAATCGTGTTGACAGGTTTTATTGAGATATCATAGTCGGAAATCGCGGTACAAATGCGAAGATCGAAAAAAACTAGTTTTTGTTTTCTTCGAAATTGCCAATGTTTCAAAACGGGTACAAAAATTGTATATTCTTAAATATTGTTGAAATTGACAGGAGTCGAAGATCATTACCTGATCTACCTTTTTTGAAAATTTCTTATTTTTTCGTGAATATACATTTTGCGTGCCCGTTTTGAAAGTTGGTACCTGCATTTCACTCTTTCAGAGGCTATTCAAAATGGCGGCGACACAGAAAAACACCCAGCCCAGGGCCAGTCAGTCGCAGGCCACAAACCCACCTCTCCCTGGACAAATTAACATCATATGGTCAATACACAGTCACAGAAACTAAATATTGTGAATTGAACTGAACGTTTATAAATAGCTAAGGAATGTGCTAAAAATAGCTCACACACATTCAAAGGTCAAATAATGCTGATCCGTGTACATACACAGATAAATCGTTTACACATACGGCCCGATGGATTATTTCAATTTATTTGCACAGAAGTAGAATTAAAACAGTGTTACAATCACGATCGTATACAATTCCAAGTTTTGCATGAGTGCGTAATTTACAAAATACAAACAAATAGATCTATTACAGTAGACAATGTAGAGAATTAAAATTGAAAAGTGGAACACACCAGCAAATGCCTGAAATGGGTCATGGCATTGTCTGCACTGTAGCCTATGTAAGTAAATACACTTTTAATTTCTGTATGACAAGTGTTTAACGTTGAAACATGTAAAACGATGGTGGTTGATATATATTAACTTAATTCTGATAATTTTTTAGAACACATGAGTGATGAATAATTGATGAAAATGTAAGCCTTGAAAATCTACTATTTGTTCATGAATGCCACCTGTGACTTACATTTTGGACAGTATCTTCTTCTGGAAAGCACCACTTTCAATTCCAGTTGTGTTTTAAGTAAAATGTTATGGAATGCTGACATTGTTAGCATTGAGAAAGTTGGACAGAGTTATTAATATTAAAAACAAATGAAACAATATCATATATGACTTGTTTTTTTCAGGTCTGCTAAGACTAAGTTAGCTAGAGGCAGTGTGCAGTATTACCATAGCCAGATTCAAGTCAAATTTCCCAGTCTCACAGTATAACTACATCAAGAGCCTTGTATTAGCCAGTATGTAGGTAAGCGCAGCTTCAAAAAATCTATGAATTTATCAATGTTTGTTCTTTGCAAAATATGTGGCATTGTGCACCAGTCCTGCACCACAGACATATTAATAATTTGTTATTAAGTCTGTGCCTGCACTTAGTCTCAGACTTTTTATACTAAAAATAAAAATGGTGTTTTACAGCACATCGACACATAAATAGGTCATATTGTGCTAAGTACATATGTAAAATTAAACAAACAAAATAAAAAGGTCCCTGTATTACATCTAAATTATTAAACTTAACCAAGACCCCGACTTAACATAATGTGCTGGCATGGCCCAGCAATAGCATGGTGGATGATAGCAATCTGGAGCTTCCGGTTCAAGTCACACATGCACCACTGAGTTTCGTCTATGGTTTCGGGCAATACATCTTCCCTCAGTCTTGTTTGTTCCTCAGCCTCTTTTGTTTGATTGGGATTGAAAATGGGGAGTCTATCCTCCAATCACGATAAACAACCATAGAAATTATTAATATATACATTAGTAAGAGTAAGACAGGTTCTCGAATTCCTATGTGTCATTTGGGGCGGCTCTAAATAAGGTATACCGGTAATAAATGTGTTGATTTAGCAGAAAACGATTATTTTTAATTTATTGTACATGTAAAAAAAGTTCTATAATCACTATTCATTTAAATATTTCAGTTCTACAACTTGTTACCTATTTAAGTTGAAACAAAATATCATGTATGTCATTTTTATTTTCAGAGCCTGGAGTCCTGAGATGCTGGGA
The DNA here is from genome assembly GCA_037043455.1 of Cyrtodaria siliqua. Taxonomy (NCBI): domain Eukaryota; kingdom Metazoa; phylum Mollusca; class Bivalvia; order Adapedonta; family Hiatellidae; genus Cyrtodaria; species Cyrtodaria siliqua. Next base: position 40,167 of record JAWPHD010010497.1, on the reverse strand, counting down.
GTTAGCTGAAAATAGTTAGTGATGTCCCAATATATATGGGAGGATTTTATTGAAACAAGTAGTCACATATAACTTTTTACAACATTAACAACAGAATCAGAAATACTTAAACGAACAAGAATAGTATATAATAACAAGATGGTGTACAATATTTATTTTTTTTTATGAATCATGAATCAGCAATACCTCATACGGACAGTACTAGCATCAACTTCAAGAAAAATATGTCTAGTAAGAGGATCACCAGTTCAGCCAGCACAATATCATATCAACATGCATATCCGACTGTAGACACAAGGTGGATCGTTGGCGACATTAACTGGATAGTTCATTGGAGTGGCTCAAAATAAGGGCTAATATGAAAATATAAATGTGTTTCTGTTAATCTGACCGGCCGTGCCCAATTTATTTATTGGATTAAAATGTTTTCTGAATTTTATTGGATTATATAAAAGTTTGTAGAATAACAGATGGCAGGAGGTGTATATTACCGGTTATTATATAACCTATAAATAGACGCGTTTTCATTGGCTAAAAAGTAATTTTTTAGAAAAAATATCTAGCGATATTGACCTGTTTTTTTGATATTGACCTGTTTTTTTGATATTGACCTGTTTTATATAATTGTTTTTTTGATATTGACCTGTTTTATATAATTGTAAATTGAGGGTTATATAATAAAACAGTTATGGACTTTTCAGCTGTTATACATGATGTTGATATGTACCAAAAAATCATTATTGACCTCGGCTATCGCCTCGGTCAATAATGATTTTTTTGGTGCATATCACATCATGTATAACAGCTGAAAAGTCCATAATTGTATATTATACCCAGAAGAAAAGTGAGTGGTCTTCCTCACCAAAAAAATAACAAACAGATACATGTACATATATATATATAACCCCACATATGTTCAAATTGGCTTGCACCATATAAACAATTACATATTAAAGGGACATGCAGCAATCTTCTTTTTTTTTAAACTCCAAAATGTTATAACTTATAATTTAAATATATGCAAGCGGGTGTAAAGTGAAAATAAATTACATTTTAATGCTTGATAAAAACTTGATAAATGCTGTGTGTCCCTTTAATAAATAAAAACAATTATTGTATGATGCAATTTAATTTGTTATGTAATACCCTTTATATTTGGGATGTTTTGATGTAAATATTTGAAATAAAATGTTTTAAATCAAATAAATAATTCATTTTGATATCTGACTTGTTACATATTTTTTACTTAGTCATGAAAGATAATATTTAAGGCCTTAATATGTACCTTAAATGTTTATTGTTTACCATTGAAAGGTGAGGCCGCATATGGTGTTAGTTATCTGTGCGTCTATATCCTTCCACAGTTTTTAACCAATCTTTTCGAAACTTTACATGATCTTTATCTATGATGTCTAGAGGAGCATATCGATTTTGCATCAAAATAAAATTTATTTATGAATATATATTCTTGCATAGTACAATTTTCCACGGATTGTTTTCAGTGCGTTCATTCAAGTCCCATGGACATATAAGTCCCATGGACATATTGAGTTGAGATGTTCGGTTGGCATTTTATATTTGTATACATTCTCATCTTCACCTCTCACCGCTGCGGGTTCAATTCCCACTGGGAGCTCAACTTGTAGGTGAGAAAGTGTCGATTCTTACAGATAGCAATAAGTACACAGTACTGGTTCTACCCAGGAAATATGGCCTAAAATGTGCTATAATGACATAAAACACAATTCAACTTTAAAAATATAAAGTAAAAGAAATGGCCTTCTTTATTTTCCTTCGATGCTATCAGTATAAGTATTACGACAGTGTTTCTGTCTGATAAAAAATTCATCTTAGGTTTCAACCGACAAATGGTCTATATTAATTTAAACTAATACAAGTAAGATGGGGCCCTCAAACCCTTTTATGTGTGGGTGATATATTCCACGGTTGATTCATGATACTAGCATGGGACAGCTATAGTACATATGACAGTGCTGAGTGCAGTTGCGGATGAATTGAATTGAATATTTAACGGCTCATCTACACAGTACAGGTTATTTAGAGCCGCCTCAGAGAGAGGGGAAGGATACATAGGAATCCGGGAACCGTGCACTACCCTTATTATCGAACAGATTCCTATGGTTCTTTAACATGCTCGGATGATAGACCTATAAGCGGGACCACCCTGTTTACGTCCCCATCCGACGGATGAGGCTAAGGGAATGTGTCTTGCCCAAGAACACACCGACAAAACTCAGTGGCACCACCTCCGGTTACAAATCCGCTGCGCTACTGACTGCGCCAAGTTGCGGATGACAATTAGACACTGGACAGTCTAGTCAAAAACACAGCAACAAATATATTATCTGAATATGTTTAAGAATGTACTGTATGCTTGGAAGAGCTTTCAAAAACAGACTAGCTTTCATGATTTTAGTTGGGGTGGGATGGGGATGGGGCGCATCGTTTTAAATCTCAGTTCAGATGCCCTCCCCCTCCTTCTCTCCATCCCAACTCCCATCTTGAACAGTAGCGATTGTTACGTAAACTTTCCACATATGAGAGGGTGCCCAATACTACCCGCTCCATCGAATACGCGCCTGCAGTTCTTGCGAGGTCAGTCGAGTCAAAATTACAGTTAAATCAAACAATTCGGATTTTTGTGTAATTTTGATAAAGAAATAACATGCTTTTCGTGATATGCAGCAAAATTCATGTAATGTGTGAGCTAAAACAACAATTCAAGTATCTCCTCGTACTTTATTTAACAAAAAATACACGGTTGTTGTCATTTTAATCGTATTCTAAAGATGGCATCTTTTAGAGTTATCGCCCCTCGCTTCGACATTTAACAAGGCGGGTCTGAATTTATCACGCAGTAGAGCTTCTAAAAAAAAAGTCGGTACAGACGAAAATCACGAAACCTAAAGGGGAAATGAAATTTCATGATCAAAAATTGTCACAATTTTCCAAATTATGCGTTTTAAGAAAATCAAAATGGCGGACATTTTTTTTTTTTTGACGTTGCCGAAAGATGACGTACTACTTTTCGTTGTCAAGCGTGGTTGCGATATTTGAAGGATGTAGGAAAATATCAAGGCTGCTCCCCTACTGTCTAATCTCAATATATGCTTTGTATAATTACATAATTTATGCAATGTTGTTAACTGTTGACAATTACAATATGTTCATACCAAACCCAAATGCTTGAGAGCCCTAACTTTTATAGTTTTAGAGAGGGAGATTTTCCAAGTTTTCTACAGATGCCATTAGGAATTACGAGTAACTAACTAGAAAGTGCTATAATACATTGTTATATACGTTACACGAAACATACCCATCGAGTCCCTAGAACATATGTCGTTAGGAATTACGAGTAATTAAACAGAAAGTGATATGATACATTGTTGTATATGTTATATGAAACATACACATTGAGTCCCTAGAACATAAATTATGTCGTTAGGAATTACGAGAAATTATCCAGAAAGTGATATGATACAGTGTTGTATACGTTATATGAAACATACACATTGAGTCCCTAGAACATATGTCGTTGGGAATTACGAGTAATTAACCAGAAAGTGATATGATACATTGTTGTATACGTTATATAAAACATACACATTGAGTCCCTAGAACATATGTCGTTGGGAATTACGAATAATTAACCAGAAAGTGATATGATACAGTGTTGTATACGTTACATGAAACATACACATTGTTATATACATTACATGATACATATACATTGTTATATACCTTACATGAAACATACACCTTGTTATATACGTTACATGATACATACACATTGTTATATAAGTTACATGAAACATACACATTGTTATATACATTACATGATACATATACATTGTTATATACATTACATGAAACATACACCTTGTTATACACGTTACATGATACATACACATTGTTATATAAGTTACATGAAACATACACATTGTTATATATGTTACATGATACATATACATTGTTATATACGTTACATGAAACATACACATTGTTATATATGTTACATGATACATACACATTGTTATATACGTTACATGAAACATACACATTGTTATATATGTTACATGAAACATACACCTTGTTATACACGTTACATGATACATACACCTTGTTATACACGTTACATGAAACATACACATTGTTATATACCTTACATGAAACATACACATTGTGATACACGTTACATGAAACATACACATTGTTATATACGTTACATGAAACATACACCTTGTTATACACGTTACATGATACATATACATTGTTATATACCTTACATGAAACATACACATTGTTATATACGTTACATGAAACATACACATTGTTATATACCTTACATGAAACATACACCTTGTTATACACGTTACATGAAACATACACATTGTTATATACGTTACATGAAACATACACCTTGTTATACACGTTACATGATACATACACATTGTTATATACCTTACATGAAACATACACATTGTTATATATGTTACATGAAACATACACATTGTTATATACCTTACATGAAACATACACATTGTTATATATGTTACATGATACATACACATTGTTATATACGTTACATGAAACATACACATTGTTATATACCTTACATGAAACATACACATTGTTATATATGTTACATGAAACATACACCTTGTTATATACATTACATGATACATATACATTGTTATATACATTACATGAAACATACACCTTGTTATACACGTTACATGATACATACACATTGTTATATAAGTTACATGAAACATACACATTGTTATATATGTTACATGATACATATACATTGTTATATACGTTACATGAAACATACACATTGTCATATACCTTACATGAAACATACACATTGTTATATATGTTACATGATACATATACATTGTTATATACGTTACATGAAACATACACATTGTTATATACCTTACATGAAATATACACATTGTTATATACGTTACATGAAACATACACATCGAGTCCATTAATATCATGTTAGAAAAGGGGCACTTGCTTTTTTAAAAACTCGCGTCATCCCGTTAGTTTTTCTTCATAAACTGCATTTGTTCAATCATTAATTAAAATATAATTGTATAAAGCAAATTATTGTATATTACTCACTGTTGATTACATTTCACCGATAATATATTCAAACCTATGGTAGAATAACGAAGAAGAGAAGTTGAAAACTTAAAATTGTATTTAAATATATGCCAGCAGATTTAAACTCCAAATGATACTTGATTAATAAAACGAGAGACTAATTGTAATGCTTGATATATTTTTCAAGATTGTCATGTGTCCCTTTAAGGAAATGCATGTACTAAGTAACAATACTCTAAATTAAAGCGTTTATAATCAGTACGCGAGGATGTACTACCACATGACGTTATAAATGCACCCGCTTTCTTTTGTTACAAGCGTGTATAATATGGACGGATGATGAGGGCCATTTTGTGCAACTTTTATATGAAACTGAATGCCATTTTAAAAGTTTCCGTTACTATTTCAATATACACTTATATTTCTTTCCGATCGACTCCAGTATTTAGTAATCACACTGGTAAACAGGCGACCGAAAGATCAGCTGGCTACCGAAAGATCAGCTCAAAGCAAAAAGGTACCTATCAACACTGGGGTAAGTATTTCTACTCGTTGGATACGTTATTCTCAACATATTTACAAAAGAAATGGTTCTCCGTGTTGCTGAATGAACGATACACGAATGTGTGTAAATGTCATTGCATTATGTCAAATAATTTGTGAGATATGGCGAGTTAAACGTGAATGTTTCCCAAAAAGATGTCAATTCTGAAGTTTATACCCTAAATACTCATAAAATATTCAATACTGAGGTAAAACAGGTATACGATTAAAACAATTTATATTTAATGTAAAACATGTATAATTCTTACTGCAAGAATCCACGTATTAAAAAAGTTATGACTATTTAAACTACACCGGTCGGTAAGAAAATGCGCCCGAATGGCACAGCTCCGAAAATTATTGGCGCCCCGAAAGATCAGCCCTGAAATCAACTTGAGAAAATCGCATTTTTGTGACCAGACGGGTGTTTTATTAGTATCTCACCATCATTTAAAGTATTCAAGAAAGGGTTGTGAAAAAGAACAATAAACCAATGACAAATACGGCATTATTGACTTTATTTATGCAGTTAAATGTTAGATTAACAGTGTCATTAGGAAAGTTTTTCTATTTTCATGACTCTGGGCGATCATCTCGTCGGTGTATGGCTTGCAATGCGTAACATTATTCTTTAAAATATGTTTCCACAATAAACAGAACTATTTGTATGCAATACAAATAAATTTGCATACAAAATAATATATTCTTATGCTATAATGTACTATTTGTATTGAATGTTAAACTATTTTAATTCTACAAAAATATAAATGTCTGTTACCAATTGGCGGTATATTCGATAAAATTATCGAACATAAATATTAAATAATTTTGTTACATATGTAATGTCGAAAAATGTTTGCACAATATCACCCTTGGAGACGAGCCAGTTAATCGAATAATCGAAACGCCATGTAGGGCTAGAAAGATTATCCAATCAGAAAGCTGGTAACATACGAGTTTTGAAATTATTGTGGACAAACATTTTAACATAATGACGTGTCCAAATATGCCTACAATAGGGTTGCGCAACATTTATTCACACAATCGTCAACATATTGTATATGGAATGCAAGCAGCCAATTATGTTCAAACATTTCAAATCTACAAACCGAATACATTTCGATGGACATAAACAGTTGGTTTACAATACAAATGCTATTGTTGTGCACATAAGTATGCGTTTATTGTGTATACATATTTTATTCATGCATACAAATAATAAGATATACCATATGAAATAGTTTATCGAATATTTCGGTGTCAGAACGTACTTGGTGTAGGTAGAGTAGATATTTGTCCAAACAACTTTGTATATGAATATATTATGGAAATGTAGATCCCCTGGAAGCATAAAATACATCCAAAGGTGGAAAATAGCAGCATCGGTTTAATTGAAGCTGTACATTGACAGTAATGATAATTGCAACACAGTAACACTGGCAACGCCCGGTATTCTATTTTCAGAATTAACAAGAACATACAAAATGACCCAAAGGACCAAAAATAATAACTACACTATGCGTGAAGTACGGGGCGACTTTTTACGGCCTCCACACGGAAACTAACGGCATTTGCATTCAAAATACAGTTGAAACTCGTTATCTCGAAATCGTATGGCCCTTGCAAAACGCTTCGATATTTGACACTTCTAAAGTTGCATTGCCATGCCCGACATTACATATGTAACACAATTATTTAATATTTATGTTCGATAATTTTATCGAATATACCGCCAATTGGTAACAGACATTTATATTTTTGTAGAATGAAAATAGTTTAACATTCAATACAAATAGTACATTATAGCATAAGAATATATTATTTTGTATGCAAATTTATTTGTATTGCATACAAATAGTTCTGTTTATTGTGCAAACATACTTTAAAGAATAATGTTACGCACTGCACGCCATACACCGACGCGATAATCGCCCAGAGTCATGCAAATAGAAAAAAAATCCTAATGGCACTGTTAATCTAACATTTAACTGCATAAATAAAGGCAATAATGCCGTATTTGTCATTGGTTTATTGTTCTTTTTCACAACCCTTTCTTGAATACTTTAAATGATGGTGAGATACTAATAAAACACCCGTCTGGTCACAAAAATGCGATTTTCTCAAGTTGATTTCAGGGCTGATCTTTCGGGGCGCCAATAATTTTCGGAGCTGTGCCATTCGGGCGCATTTTCTTACCGACCGGTGTAGTTTAAATAGTCATAACCTTTTTAATACGGGATTCTTGCAGTAAGAATTATACACGTTTTACATTAAATATAAATTGTTTTAATCGTATACGTGTTTTACCTCAGTATTGAATATTTTATGAGTATTTAGGGTATAAACTTCAGAATTGACATCTTTTTGGGAAACATTCACGTTTAACTCGCCATATCTCACAAAATATTTGACATAATGCAATGACATTTTCACACATTCGTGTATCGTTCATTCAGCAACACGGAGAACCATTTCTTTTGTAAATATGTTGAGAATGACGTATCCCACGAGTAGAAATACATACCCCAGTGTGGATGGTTACCTTTTTGCTTTGAGCTGATCTTTCGGTAGCCAGCTGATCTTTCGGTGGCCGGTTTACCAGTGTGGTAATAAGCGTATGAAAATCAATAATCAATACAATTTATATTGTATCTTCCTTTAACATGTTCAATAGCTCGTGGTAAACATAATAATCAATATATCTACTACCCATATAACTACAGACAGCTCAGTAAAACCCTATCGCTATATGATTACCTGCAGACATAGCTTAGGTGTGAAGCAAACCCTGTTGGGTTTTACAACATTCTAATTTTAGACCATTTTCGAAAAATACAACTAGGTTAACTGGGCTTTTGTATATTGTGTTTAAGGTCGGCGTCTAGGTGATTCTTTATATCGGGTGTTCGGTTGATAGTATGATCTTGAAAGTTATAGTTGTGTGTTGACTATTTTATAATTTGTTTAATGCGGTAGAAAGTTATATTGTGTGTTGACTATTTTATAAACTGTTTAATGGGGTAGAAAATATAAGATATTTATAACAGGCTGAATCTATTGTAAATAGTGATACTATTAACTGTTATTGTGGAATTATAAACAGGAAGTTATTTATAGGACATTATTTCAAAATGGCTACAGGAGGAGTGTTTTCAAGATCGATCCAGGGCGGATCGGATGAACAGTTTGATTTCATGTGTACGTCATGTGAAATTCAAAAGAAAATTGTAGAGGCTGCCCATTACTGCGTGGACTGTGGGCAGTTCTACTGTAAAGTGTGCCTTAAAGTTCATAGCAGTATTCCAGCGCTGAAGAACCATAACGTGTTGGGGAGAAATAATGTAAAGAGTTGGGGAAAACAGACGAGAAGTTCTTCAATGCCGACCGAGATATGTTCTCAGCACAGCGGGAAGACGGTGGAGATGTTCTGCGGGAACCATAACCTTCTCTGCTGCCATGTCTGTGTATCAAAGAACCATAGGTACTTTATTTATTATCTTTATTAATCGTAATGAAAATGAATGAATAAGAATGCTATTGTAAAAAGAAATATATAGTATCGATGCATGGTTGTTCATTAGATATGTTTTAATGTGTGTCATTTGTCTCACCCTTTACTAGGTTTACATATTGTCCTAACGTATTCTACCATTTCTAGGTTTACATATTGCCTAATATATGTCACCATTTAAGTATGTGTCTCTTTAGGCCCTGATCTACTAGATTTATATATTGTCCAAACATATTTCTACCTTTACTAGGTTTACAACTTATCCAACCATATATTTCCTTTAATATGTTTTAAATTTGTCCAACCATATTTACAGGCTTACGTATTGTCCAAAAACGGACCCGTTCCCAATTCAAAATAGTGTATGTAATAGTGTTCCTAATTATATCATTTAGGTTTTTACCTCGCCTGACAAATGTTGGCGTAAACAATTCTCAATTGGCCATTTTATCGCTGAAAGAAATTCTAATTTGGTCGTTTTTACGATAGAAATTTCCAAAAGTGTTTTTGCAAAATGCCTCAAAAAAGTCATGCCAATCATATTTTTCACTTTCCTAGGCTTTCATATTGTCCAACAATATTTTATTACATTATATAATGTCCAACCATATTTCTCACTTTTCTTAAGTCTTGCATACTATCCAACAATATTGCACCCTTTAACAGGTTCACAATATTATCCAACCATATTTCTCCAGGTACTATGTTCACAATTTGTCCAACCATATTTTTCCCTTTTCTATGCTTACATATTGTCCAACCATATTTTCCTCTTTCTAGTATTAAATATTGTCTAACCATTGTTCACCCTTTATTAGTTTTATATAATGTCAAACCATATTTCTCACTTTTCTAGGTTCACATATTCTACAACCATATTTCTCCCTTTCCTAGGGTCACATATTGTCCAACCAAATTTCTTCCTTTACTAGGTTCACATATTACCAACCATAGGCTTGCATATTGTCCAACCATATTTATTCCCTTACTTGGTTCACATATTGTCCAACCATATTTCTCCCTTTACTAGGTTTACATATTGCCCAACCATACTTCTAACTTGTCTAGGCTTACATATTGTCCAACCATATTTTTAATATTTTTATGTTTCAATGTTGTCCAACCATATTTTTCCCTTTTCTAGACTTACATATTGTCCAACCATATTTCTACCTTGTCTAGGCTTACATATTTTCCAACCATATTTTTTATCTTTTTATGTTTAAATATTGTCCAGCCATATTTCTCCCTTTTCTAGGTTCACATATTGTCCAACCATATTTCTCCATTTTCTAGGCTTACGTATTGTCCAACCACATTTCTACATGTTCTAGGCTTACATACTGTCTAATCATAGTTCTCCCTTTTCTAGGTTCACATCTTGTTCAGCCATATTTCTTCCTTTTCTAGGCTTACATATTGTCCAACCATATTTCTCCCTTTCCTAGGCTTTCATATTGTCCAACCATATTTACCCCTTTACTAGATTCACATATTGTCCAACCATATTTCGCCCTTTACTAGATTCACATATTGTCCAACCATATTTCCCCCTTTACTATATTCACATATTGTCCAACCATATTTCCACCTTAACTAGATTCACATATATTTATAAACTCATATTTCCTCCTTTACTAGTTTCTCATATTCGCCAATAATATTTCCCATTTACTACATATTTCCCAACCATATTCACTACTAGATGTAGGAAATATGGATTACTAGATTCACATATTGTCCCTCCATATTTCCCTCTTTACTAGATTTACATATTGTCCAACCATATTTCCCCCTTTACTAGATTCACGTATTCGCCAAGCATATTTCACTTTTACTAGATTCACATATTGTCTAACCATATTTCCCCCTTTACTAGATTCACATATTCGCCAACCATATTTCCCCTTTATTAGATATTTCTCCATTTACTCGATACTAGATATTTCCCCTTTACTAGTTTTACATATTGTCCAACCATATTTCCCCCTTTACTAGATTCACATATTCGCCAAACATATTTCCACTTTACTAGATATTTCCCCTATACTAGATTAACATATTGTCCAACCATATTTCCCCCTGTACTAGATTCACATATTTTCCAACCATATTTGCCCCTTTACTAAATTCACATATTGTCCAATAATATTTCCCCCTTTACTATATTCTGGTATTGTCCAACCATATTTAACCCCTTTACTAGATTCACATATTGTGCAACTATATTTCCCCCTTTACTAGTTTCACATATTGTCCAACCATATTTCCCCCTGTACTAGATTCACATATTTTCCAACCATATTTGCCCCTTTACTAAATTCACATATTGTCCAATCATATTTCCCCCTTTACTATATTCTGGTATTGTCCAACCATATTTTCCCCTTTACTAGATTCACATATTGTGCAACTATATTTCCCCCTTTACTAGTTTCACATATTGTCCAACCATATTTCCCCCTTTACTAGATATTGCCCAAGCATATTTCCCACTTTACTAAATTGTCGTTTAGTCCAACCATATTTCCAACTTTACTAGATTCACATATATATATAAACCCATATTTCCCTCTTTACTAGATTCTCATATTCGCCAATAATATTTCCCATTCACTACATATTTCCCAACCATATTCCCTGCGAGATTTAGGGAATATGCATCACTAGATTCACATATTGTCCCACCATATTTCCCTCTTTACTAGATTCACATATTCGCCAAGCTTATTTCCCTTTTACTAGATTCACATATTGTCCAACCATATTTCCCCCTTTACTAGACTCACATATTCGCCATCCATCTTTCCCGTTTATTAGATATTTCTCCATTTACTCGATACTAGATATTTCCCCTTAACTAGATTCACATATTGCCCAAGCATATTTCCCACTTTACTAGATTGTCTAATAGTCCAACCATATTTCCACCTTTACTGGATTCCCATATATATATATATACCCATATTTCCCCCTTTTCTAGATTCACATATTGTCCAACCATATTTCCACATTTACTAGATTCAAATATTGCCCAACCATATTTCTCCTTTACTGAATTCACATATTGTCCAACCATATTTCCCCCTTTACTAGATTCACATATTGTCCAACCATATTTCCCCTTTACTATATTCACATATTGTCCAACCATATTTCCCCCTTTACTAGATTCACATTTACTCAACCATATTTCCCCTTTACTAGATTCACATATTTTCTAACCATATTTCCCCCTTTACTAGATTCACATATTGTGCAACTATATTTCCCTCGTTACTAGATTCACATATTGTCCAACCATATTTCCCCCTTTACTAGATTCACATATTGTGCAACCATATTTCCGACTTTACTAGGTTGTCATATTGTCCATCCATATTTCCACTTTTACTAGATTCACATATTATATATATATAACCCTATTTCCCCCTTTACTAGATTTACATATTCGCCAATAATATTTCTCCTTTGCTACATATTTCCCAACCATATTCCCCCTTTTCTAGATTCACATATTGTCCAATCATATTTCTACCTTTACTAGATTCACATATTGCCCAACCATATTCTCCCTTTACTAGATTTACATATAATCCAACCATGTTTCCCCTTTACTAGATTCACATATTTTCCAACCATATTTTCCTCTTTACTAGATACACATATTGTTCAACCATATTTCCCCCTTTGCTTGATTCACATATTGTTCAACCATATTTCCCACTTTACTAGATTGTCATATTTGTCCAACCATATTTTCCCCTTTACTAGATTCACATATTGTGCAACCATATTTCCGACTTCACTAGATTGTCATATTGTCCAACCATATTTCGCCCTCTACTAGATTCATATATTATCCAACCATATATCCCCTTTACTAGATTCACATATTGTCCAGCCATATTTCCCCCTTTACTAGATTCACATAAAGTCCAACCATATTTCCCTTTTTACTAGATACACATATTTTCCAACCATATTTCCTCCTTTGCTTGATTCACATATTGTTCAACCATATTTCCCACTTTACTCGATTGTCATATTTGTCCAGCCATATTTTCCCCTTTACTAGATTCACATATTGTGCCACTATATTTCCCCCTTTACTAGTTTTACATATTGTCCAACCATATTTCCCCCTTTACTAGATTCACATATTGCCCAAGCATATTTCCCACTTTACTAGATTGTCATATAGTCCAACCATATTTCCACCTTTACTAGATTCACATATATATATATAAACCCATATTTCCCCCTTTACTAGATTCTCATATTCGCCAATAATATTTCCCATTTAGTACATATTTTCCAACCATATTACCTGCGAGATGTAGGGAATATGGATCACTAGATTCACATATTGTCCCACCATATTTCCCTCTTTACTAGATTTACATATTGTCCAACAATATTTCCCCCTTTACTAGATTCACATATTCGCCAAGCATATTTCCCATTTACTAGATTCACATATTGTTCAACCATATTTCCCCCTTTACTAGACTCACATATTCGTCACCATATTTCCCCTTTATTAGATATTTCTCCATTTACTCGATACTAGATATTTCCCCTTAACTAGATTCACATATTGCCCAAGCATATTTCCCCCTTTACTAGATTAACATATTCGCCAAGCATATTACCACTTTACTAGATATTTTCCCCTATACTAGATTCACATATTGTCCAACCATATTTCCCCCTGTACTAGATTCACATATTTTCCAACCATATTTCCCCCTTTACTAAATTCACATATTGTCCAATCATATTTCCCCCTTTACTATATTCTGGTATTGTCAAACCATATTTTTCCCTTTACTAGATTCACATATTGTGCAACTATATTTCCCCCTTTACTAGTTTCACATATTGTCCGATCATATTTCCCCCTTTACTATATTCACATATTGCCCAAGCATATTTCCCACTTTACTAGATTGTCATTTACTCAATCATATTTCCACATTTACAAGATTCACATATTGCCCAACCATATTTCTCCCTTTACTAGATTCACATTTACTCAATCATATTTCCCCTTTACTAGATTCACATATTTTCTAACCATATTTCCCCCTTTACTAGATTCACATATTGTGCAACCATATTTCCCTCTTTACTATATTCACATATTGTCCAACCATATTTCCCCCTTTACTAGATTCACATATTGTGCAACCATATTTCCGACTTTACTAGGTTGTCATATTGTCCATCCATATTTCCACTTTTACTAGATTCACATATTATATATATATAACCCTATTTCCCCCTTTACTAGATTTACATATTCGCCAATAATATTTCTCCTTTGCTACATATTTCCCAACCATATTCTCCCTTTACTAGATTCACATATTATCCAACCATATTTCCCCTTTACTAGATTCACATATTTTCCAACCATATTTCCCTCTTTACTAGATACACATATTGTTCAACCATATTTCCGACTTGACTAGATTGCCATATTGTCCAACCATATTTACTCCTTTACTAGATTCACATATAATATATATCAAACCATATTTCCCCCTTTAACTAGATTCACATATTCGCCAATAATATTTCCCCTTTACTACATATTTCCCAACCATATTCCCCCTTTTCTAGATTCACATATTTCCACCTTTACTAGATTCACATATTGCCCAACCATATTTCCCCTTAACTAGATTCACATATTGTCCAACCATATTTCCCCCTTTATTAGATTCACATATTTTCTAACCATATTTCCCCCTTTGCTTGATTCACATATTGTTCAACCATATTTCCCACTTTACTAGATTCACATATTGTGCAACCATATTTCCGACTTTACTAGGTTGTCATATTGTCCACCCATATTTCCACCTTTACTAGATTCACATATTCGCCAATAATATTTCCCCTTTGCTAGATTCACATATTTACTAACCATATTTCCCCCTTTACAAAATTCACATATTGTCCAACCATATTTCCCTCTTTACTAGATTCACATATTGTCCAACCATATTTCCCCCTTTACTAGATTCACATATTGTCCAACCATATTACCCCCTTTACTAGACTCACATATTCGCCAACCATATTTCCCGTTTATTAGATATTTCTCCATTTACTCGATACTAGATATTTCTCCTTAACTAGATTCACATATTGCCCAAGCATATTTCCCACTTTACTAGATTGTCAAATAGTCCAACCATATTTCCACCTTTACTGGATTCCCATATATATATATATACCCATATTTCACCCTTTTCTAGATTCACATATTGTCCAACCATATTTCCACATTTACTAGATTCACATATTGCCCAACCATATTTCTCCTTTACTGAATTCACATATTGTCAAACCGTATTTCCCCCTTTACTAGATTCACATATTGTCCAACCATATTTCCCCTTTACTATATTCACATATTGTCCAACCATATTTCCCCCTTTACTAGATTCACATTTACTCAACCATATTTCCCCTTTACTAGATTCACATATTTTCTAACCATATTTCCCCCTTTACTAGATTCACATATTGTGCAACTATATTTCCCTCGTTACTAGATTCACATATTGTCCAACCATATTTCCCCCTTTACTAGATTCACATATTGTGCAACCATATTTCCGACTTTACTAGGTTGTCATATTGTCCATCCATATTTCCACTTTTACTAGACTCACATATTATATATATATAACCCTATTTCCCCCTTTACTAGATTTACATATTCGCCAATAATATTTCTCCTTTGCTACATATTTCCCAACCATATTCCCCCTTTTCTAGATTCACATATTGTCCAATCATATTTCTACCTTTACTAGATTCACATATTGCCCAACCATATTCTCCCTTTACTAGATTCACATATTATCCAACCATATTTCCCCTTTACTAGATTCACATATTTTCCAACCATATTTCCCTCTTTACTAGATACACATATTGTTCAACGATATTTCCTCCCCCTTTGCTTGATTCACATATTGTTCAATCATATTTCCCACTTTACTAGATTGTCATATTTGTCCAACCATATTTTCCCCTTTACTAGATTCACATATTGTGCAACCATATTTCCGACTTCACTAGATTGTCATATTGTCCAACCATATTTCGCCCTCTACTAGATTCATATATTATCCAACCATATATCCCCTTTACTAGATTCACATATTGTCCAGCCATATTTCCCCCTTTACTAGATTCACATAATGTCCAACCATATTTCCCTTTTTACTAGATACACATATTTTCCAACCATATTTCCCCCTTTGCTTGATTCACATATTGTTCAACCATATTTCCCACTTTACTAGATTGTCATATTTGTCCAGCCATATTTTCCCCTTTACTAGATTCACATATTGTGCAGCTATATTTCCCCCTTTACTAGTTTTACATATTGTCCAACCATATTTCCCCCTTTACTAGATTCACATATTGCCCAAGCATATTTCCCACTTTACTAGATTGTCATATAGTCCAACCATATTTCCTCCTTTACTAGATTCACATATATATATATATAAACCCATATTTTCCCCTTTACTAGATTCTCATATTCGCCAATAATATTTCCCATTTAGTACATATTTTCCAACCATATTACCTGCGAGATGTAGGGAATATGGATCACTAGATTCACATATTGTCCCACCATATTTCCCTCTTTACTAGATTTACATATTGTCCAACCATATTTTCCCCTTTACTAGATTCACATATTCGCCAAGCATAGTTCCCATGTACTAGATTCACATATTGTCCAACCATATTTCCCCCTTTACTAGACTCACATATTCGTCACCATATTTCCCCTTTATTAGATATTCCTCCATTTACTCGATACTAGATATTTCCCCTTAACTAGATTCACATATTGCCCAAGCATATTTCCACCTTTTCTAGATTTACATATTCGCCAAACATATTTCCACTTTACTAGATATTTTCCCCTATACTAGATTCACATATTGTCCAACCATATTTCCCCCTGTACTAGATTCACATATTTTCCAACCATATTTTCCCCTTTACTAAATTCACATATTGTCCAATCATATTTCCCCCTTTACTATATTCTGGTATTGTCCAACCATATTTTCCCCTTTACTAGATTCACATATTGTGCAACTATATTTCCCCCTTTACTAGTTTCACATATTGTCCGATCATATTTCCCCCTTTACTATATTCACATATTGCCCAAGCATGTTTCCCACTTTACTAGATTGTCATATTGTCCACCCATATTTCCACCTTTACTAGATTCACATATTATATATATAAAACCATATTTCCCTCTTTACTAGATTTACATATTCGCCAATAATATTTCTCATTTGCTACATATTTCCCAACCATATTATCCCTTTTCTAGATTCACATATTGTCCAATCATATTTCCACCTTTACTAGATTCACATAATGTCCAACCATATTTTCCCCTTTACTAGATTCACATATTGTGCAACCATATTTCCGACTTCACTAGATTGTCATATTGTCCAACCATATTTCGCCCTTTACTAGATTCATATATTATCCAACCATATATCCCCTTTACTAGATTCACATATTGTCTAGCCATATTTCCGCCTTTACTATATTCACATAATGTCCAACCATATTTCCCTTTTTACTAGATACACATATTTTCCAACCATATTTCCCCCTTTGCTTGATTCACATATTGTTCAACCATATTTCCCACTTTACTAGATTGTCATATTTGTCCAACCATATTTTCCCCTTTACTAGATTCACATATTGTGCAACCATATTTCCGACTTCACTAGATTGTCATATTGTCCAACCATATTTCGCCCTTTACTAGATTCATATATTATCCAACCATATATCCCCTTTACTAGATTCACATATTGTCCAGCCATATTTCCCCCTTTATTAGATTCACATAATGTCCAACCATATTTCCCTTTTGACTAGATACACATATTTTCCAACCATATTTCCCCCTTTGCTTGATTCACATATTGTTCAACCATATTTCCCACTTTACTAGATTGTCATATTTGTCCAGCCATATTTTCCCCTTTACTAGATTCACATATTGTGCAGCTATATTTCCCCCTTTACTAGTTTTACATATTGTCCAACCATATTTCCCCCTTTACTAGATTCACATATTGCCCAAGCATATTTCCCACTTTACTAGATTGTCATATAGTCCAACCATATTTCCTCCTTTACTAGATTCACATATATATATATAAACCCATATTTCCCCCTTTACTAGATTCTCATATTCGCCAATAATATTTCCCAATTAGGACATATTTTCCAACCATATTACCTGCGAGATGTAGGGAATATGGATCACTAGATTCACATATTGTCCCACCATATTTCCCTCTTTACTAGATTTACATATTGTCCAACCATATTTCCCCCTTTACTAGATTCACATATTCGCCAAGCATATTTCCCATTTACTAGATTCACATATTGTCCAACCATATTTCCCCCTTTACTAGACTCACATATTCGTCACCATATTTCCCCTTTATTAGATATTTCTCCATTAACTCGATACTAGATATTTCCCCTTAACTAGATTCACATATTGCCCAAGCATATTTCCCCCTTTACAAGATTTACATATTCGCCAAACATATTTCCACTTTACTAGATATTTTCCCCTATACTAGATTCACATATTGTCCAACCATATTTCCCCCTGTACTAGATTCACAGATTTTCGAACCATATTTCCCCCTTTACTAAATTCACATATTGTCCAATCATAATTCCCCCTTTACTATATTCTGGTATTGTCCAACCATATGTTCCCCTTTACTAGATTCACATATTGTGCAACTATATTTCCCCCTTTACTAGTTTCACATATTGTCCGTTCATATTTCCCCCTTTACTATATTCACATATTGCCCAAGCATATTTCCCACTTTATTAGATTGTCATATAGTTCAACCATATTTCCACATTTACTAGATTCCCATATATATAAACCCATATTTCCCCCTTTTCTAGAGTCACATATTGTCCAACCATATTTCCACATTTACTAGATTCACATATTGCCCAACCATATTTCTCCCTTTACTAGATTCACATTTACTCAACCATATTTCCCCTTTACTAGATTCACATATTCGCCAAGCATATTTCCCATTTACTAGATTCACATATTGTCCAACCATATTTCCCCCTTTACTAGACTCACATATTCGTCACCATATTTCCCCTTTATTAGATATTTCTCCATTAACTCGATACTAGATATTTCCCCTTAACTAGATTCACATATTGCCCAAGCATATTTCCCCCTTTACTAGATTTACATATTCGCCAAACATATTTCCACTTTACTAGATATTTTCCCCTATACTAGATTCACATATTGTCCAACCATATTTCCCCCTGTACTAGATTCACATATTTTCCAACCATATTTCCCCCTTTACTAAATTCACATATTGTCCAATCATAATTCCCCCTTTACTATATTCTGGTATTGTCCAACCATATGTTCCCCTTTACTAGATTCACATATTGTGCAACTATATTTCCCCCTTTACTAGTTTCACATATTGTCCGTTCATATTTCCCCCTTTACTATATTCACATATTGCCCAAGCATATTTCCCACTTTATTAGATTGTCATATAGTTCAACCATATTTCCACATTTACTAGATTCCCATATATATAAACCCATATTTCCCCCTTTTCTAGAGTCACATATTGTCCAACCATATTTCCACATTTACTAGATTCACATATTGCCCAACCATATTTCTCCCTTTACTAGATTCACATTTACTCAACCATATTTCCCCTTTACTAGATTCACATATTTTCTAATCATATTTCCCCCTTTACTAGATTCACGTATTGTCTAACAATATTTCCCTATTTACTAGATTCACATATTGTCCAACCATATTTCCCCCTTTACTAGATTCACATATTGTGCAACCATATTTCCGACTTTACTAGGTTGTCATATTGTCCATCCATATTTCCACCTTTACTAGATTCACATATTATATATATATAAACATATTTACCCCTTTACTAGATTTACATATTTGCCAATAATTTTTCTCCTTTGCTACATATTTCCCAACCATATTCCCCCTTCTCTAGATTCACATATTGTCCAATCATATTTCCACCTTTACCAGATTCACATATTGCCCAGCCATATTCTCCCCTTACTAGATTCACATATTTTCTAACCATATTTCCCCCTTTACTAGATTCACATATTGTGCAACCATATTTTCCTCTTTCCTAGATTCACATATTGTCCAACCATATTTCCCCCTTTACTAGATTCACATATTGTGCAACCATATTTCCGATTTTACTAGGTTGTCATATTGTCCATCCATATTTCCACCTTTACTAGATTCACATATTATATATATATAAACATATTTACCCCTTTACTAGATTTACATATTCGCCAATAATTTGTATCCTTTGCTACATATTTCCCAACCAAATTCACCCTTCTCTAGATTCACATATTGTCCAATCATATTTCCACCTTTACTAGATTCACACATTGCCCAACCATATTCTCCTTAACTAGATTCACATATTATCCAACCATATTTCCCCTTTACTAGATTCACATATTTTCCAACCATATTACCCCTTTTCTAGATTCACATATTGTCCAATCATATTTTCACCTTTACTAGATTCACATATTGTCCAACCATATTCCCCCTTTACTAGATTCCCATATTACCCAACCATATTTCCCCCTTTACTAGATTCACATATCGTCCAACCATATTTCCACTTTACTAGATTCACATATTGTCCAACCATATTTTCCCCTTTATTAGATTCACATATTGTCCAACCATATTCCCCCTTTATTAGATTCACATATTGTCCAACCATATTTCCCCTTTACTAGATTCACATATTGTCCAACCATATTTCCCCCTTTATTAGATTCACATATTGTCCAACCATATTTCCCCTTTACTAGATTCACATATTGTCCAACCATATTTCCTCTTTACTAGATTCACATATTGTCCAACCATATTTCCCCTTTACTAGATTCACATATCGTCCAACCATATTTCCCCTTTACTAGATTCACATATTGTCCAACCATATTTCCCCCTTTACTAGATTCACATATCGTCCAACCATATTTCCCCTTTACTAGATTCACATATTGTCCAACCATATTTTCCCCTTTATTAGATTCACATATTGTCCAACCATATTTCCCCTTTACTAGATTCACATATTGTCCAACCATATTTCCCCCTTTATTAGATTCACATATTGTCCAACCATATTTCCCTCCTTACTTGATTCACATAATGTCCAACCATATTTCCCCTTTACTAGATTCACATATTGTCCAACCATATTCCCCCTTTACTAGATTCCCATATATATAAACCCATATTTCCCCCTTTTCTAGAGTCACATATTGTCCAACCATATTTCCACATTTACTAGATTCACATATTGCCCAACCATATTTCTCCCTTTACTAGATTCACATTTACTCAACCATATTTCCCCTTTACTAGATTCACATATTTTCTAATCATATTTCCCCCTTTACTAGATTCACGTATTGTCTAACAATATTTCCCTATTTACTAGATTCACATATTGTCCAACCATATTTCCCCCTTTACTAGATTCACATATTGTGCAACCATATTTCCGACTTTACTAGGTTGTCATATTGTCCATCCATATTTCCACCTTTACTAGATTCACATATTATATATATATAAACATATTTACCCCTTTACTAGATTTACATATTCGCCAATAATTTTTCTCCTTTGCTACATATTTCCCAACCATATTCCCCCTTCTCTAGATTCACATATTGTCCAATCATATTTCCACCTTTACCAGATTCACATATTGCCCAGCCATATTCTCCCTTTACTAGATTCACATATTTTCTAACCATATTTCCCCCTTTACTAGATTCACATATTGTGCAACCATATTTTCCTCTTTCCTAGATTCACATATTGTCCAACCATATTTCCATCTTTACTAGATTCACATATTGTGCAACCATATTTCCGACTTTACTAGGTTGTCATATTGTCCATCCATATTTCCACCTTTACTAGATTCACATATTATATATATATAAACATATTTACCCCTTTACTAGATTTACATATTCGCCAATAATTTGTATCCTTTGCTACATATTTCCCAACCAAATTCACCCTTCTCTAGATTCACATATTGTCCAATCATATTTCCACCTTTACTAGATTCATACATTGCCCAACCATATTCTCCTTAACTAGATTCACATATTATCCAACCATATTTCCCCTTTACTAGATTCACATATTTTCCAACCATATTACCCCTTTTCTAGATTCACATATTGTCCAATCATATTTTCACCTTTACTAGATTCACATATTGTCCAACCATATTCCCCCTTTACTAGATTCCCATATTACCCAACCATATTTCCCCCTTTACTAGATTCACATATCGTCCAACCATATTTCCCCTTTACTAGATTCACATATTGTCCAACCATATTTTCCCCTTTATTAGATTCACATATTGTCCAACCATATTCCCCCTTTATTAGATTCACATATTGTCCAACCATATTTCCCCTTTACTAGATTCACATATTGTCCAACCATATTTCCCCCTTTATTAGATTCACATATTGTCCAACCATATTTCCTCTTTACTAGATTCACATATTGTCCAACCATATTTCCCCTTTACTAGATTCACATATTGTCCAACCATATTTCCCCCTTTATTAGATTCACATATTGTCCAACCATATTTCCCCCGTTACTTGATTCACATAATGTCCAACCATATTTCCCCTTTACTAGATTCACATATTGTCAAACCATATTCCCCCTTTACTAGATTCCCATATTATCCAACCATATTTCCCCCTTTACTAGATTCACATATCGTCCAACCATATTTCCCCTTTACTAGATTCACATATTGTCCAACCATATTTTCCCCTTTATTAGATTCACATATTGTCCAACCATATTTCCCCTTTACTAGATTCACATATTGTCGAACCATATTTCCCCCTTTATTAGATTCACATATTGTCCAACCATATTTCCCCCCTTACTTGATTCACATAATGTCCAACCATATTTCCCCTTTACTAGATTCACATATTGTCCAACCATATTCCCCCTTTACTAGATTCCCATATTACCCAACCATATTTCCCCCTTTACTAGATTCACATATCGTCCAACCATATTTCCCCTTTACTAGATTCACATATTGTCCAACCATATTTTCCCCTTTATTAGATTCACATATTGTCCAACCATATTCCCCCTTTATTAGATTCACATATTGTCCAACCTTATTTCCCCTTTACTAGATTCACATATTGTCCAACCATATTTCCCCCTTTACTAGATTCACATATTGTCCAACCATATTTCCCCCTTTATTAGATTCACATAATGTCCAACCATATTTCCCCTTTATTAGATTCACATATTGTCCAATCTTATTCCCCCTTTATTAGATTCACATATTGTCCAACCATATTTCCCCTTTACTAGATTCACATATTGTCCAACCATATTTCCCCCTTTACTAGATTCACATATTGTCCAACCATATTTCCCCCTTTATTAGATTCACATAATGTCCAACCATATTTCCCCTTTATTAGATTCACATATTGTCCAACCTTATTCCCCCTTTACTAGATTCACATATTGTCCAACCTTATTCCCCCTTTACTAGATTCACATATTGTCCAACCTTATTCCCCCTTTTCTAGATTCACATATCGTCCAACCATATTTCCCCTTTATTTGTTATATTGATTAGGGATGATATTGACGCTGAATGAACATGTCAATTGATGATGAGGTCATGAAGATGATGAATGATTGAAGATGATGATTGCTGTGATGAATAATAGTGATTAATAAAATATATGATGATGGTGATGTTGATCAACGATTGGGGATGATTATTAAAATGAGTCTGATAGATTATAATGGTGAAATATGATGACGGTAATGTATGATGATGATGAAGATGATGATGATGATGATGGTGATGATGATGATGATTATGATGATGACGATGATGATGATGGTGATGATGATGATGATGATGATGATGATGACGATGATGATGATTATGATGATGATGATTATAATGATGATGATTGATAATGTTGATGATTGTGGTGATGATGACGATGATGATGATGATGATGAGGAGGATGATGGTGATGATGGTGATGATCGTGATAATGGTGATTCGGCTTCTTCTTCATCTGCTCATGCTGCTGCTGGCGATGATGATGATGATGATTATTATTATTATTAATATTATGGTGATGATGATAATAATTAGGCCTGAAAAATATAACTGTGTTTCCGGTTCCCCGGCCGACCCTATTTTTAAGGGACCGACTCTAAAACTGTTTATGCAATTATTGTTTTCTCAATTTGTTCTAAACAATGATTTATCACATAGTTTACATCATGGAAGTGAAACATACCACCATTTTATATTTTCTGTAATCCACTGGCCGCTGGATGATATAACTATGCAAATTATTACCAAATTACACAGCAAAAGTGGGAAATATTTAGGTTAGCCATACGATTTGCCTGGAATGTCATATGATACATTCAGAGATCAACATTTTTCTTTCACATAAACAATGTGATGCTAATTAACTATTAAACTAATTAGTAAAATGCATGTTAACCAAAGGTCTTCTGGTTTAAAGTGTCCTATTATTTATTTGTAAAGGAATGCATAACTTAATTGAACGGTCTTATATCGAGGTAAACTGACAACATCACATGGAACTTTCAGTTGTATCATCAACTTCTATGAGGTTTATGAGATAAATAGAATCTCCCAATATCTTGCTAAAAAAAAAGCACACAAAAAAGAAAATGCCTACCGACCTATCCTATTTTTTTAGAGCATGCAATAGGAAACACACCTTTTAGTTTTGGCCTTATACTTGATGTTTATTATTATTATTATGATGATGATGATGATGATGATGATTGATGACGATGATGATGATGATGATGATGTTGATTATGAAGATGTTGATGATAATGGTGATGATGGTGATGCGGGGTTTTCTTCTTCTGCTGCTTCTGCTGCTGACGTTGATGATCATGGTGATGATGACGACGACGACGACGACGACGACGACGCCGATGATGATGATAATGATGGCAATGTTGATGATAATGATGGCACGGTTGATGATAATCGATTATAATGATGATGATAAATTGTATTGTTGATAGTTATAATAATAATGATGATGATTTTGATTGTTGATTTTGATGATGACAATGATTATTGTTAATTCCGATAATAATGATGTATGATGAAAATAAGATTGATGAGGAATGATATTGACGCTGAATGAGCATGATAATTAATACTCATCGTTTCACACCACAATTAATTTTCCATAAGGTCCCATTGTATTGTTTTTGTCCGTGGCATGGTATTAAACAAAATTTACAACATGTATTTATGCTTAAATTCTTCATTGATCCAATATCTGCAATTTAAAACACAATTAACAAATATTTACCAGATCTAACTTTTT
Source organism: Cyrtodaria siliqua (assembly GCA_037043455.1). Classification (NCBI taxonomy): domain Eukaryota; kingdom Metazoa; phylum Mollusca; class Bivalvia; order Adapedonta; family Hiatellidae; genus Cyrtodaria; species Cyrtodaria siliqua. The sequence continues at coordinate 14,336 of JAWPHD010010497.1, read as the reverse complement.
TTAATTTCATGTATTTTTTTCTAAATTTTGATAGGTGTCACACCTATCAAAATTTAGAAAAAAAATACAACCCCCTGGTGATTAGACCCATGATGTGTAAAATGAGGCAGAATTAGCTAGAAATCTTATATCAACATGCATTTTTCTGTGATCTCTTCCTGAAATTCTGTAGATTTAGAACCTGGTAAAGATAAATCAATGTATCCTGTAAAATGTAGAAGAGCGGACTTGATATTTTTTAATCTACCTCCTTCATCTGTAGGGCATGAGTATTCAAGGGAGATAATAGTGGTGTGAGGCCTCATGATGGTTGATGATGATCATCATCATGATGATAGTGACGATTAATGATTCATGATAATGATAATGGTGAAATATGATGACGGTAATGTATGATGATGATGATGATGATGATGATGATGATGATGATGATGATGACGATGAGGATGATGATGATAATGATGATTGATAATGTTGATGATGGTGGTGATGATGATTGATCATGATGGCGATGATGATAATTCTAATGGTTGATGATGATAACGATGATTAATGATGTTCAGGATGAACATGGTTCGATGATAATTATATTGCTATTGATGATTAAGGTTAATGATTGATGATGTGATGACAACAATGATCATTTGATGATGATGATGTATATGATGGTTGTAATGATGATGACGATGATGATTATGATGATGAAGATGATGATAATGATGCTGATACAGATTATGATGGTGATGATGATTACTATTATTAACAATTATGCTGCTGCTGATGATGATCATGAATTTGTTGATGGGGTTGATGATGATGAAGATGAATTGAATTGAATTAAACAGGGATTTTAAGGCGCACCAACACACGAAAAGGTTATATGGCGCCTAATAGGCATGAACATGCAAGGCTCATCTTCCATGTACATCGAGATAAAATATGGGAAATGGGCCTAGAACCTTCTCACCCTGAACTGTAGAGTTGCTGCAAATTCTATCGTAGAAACTCCATTTACGCTGGAGCCACGTTATTGTTTTTCTGCCACTGCTCTTTGATGCGAGCGAAATAGCACCTGAAACAATGCAGGGATCATGATGAAGACCTTTAATGAACATGAACAAAAAATAATAAAATGAAACATGATTTTGGGTGGGGGGGGGGGGGGGGGGGGGGGGTTCTACCCCTCTGCCGACCCCTCCAATGGGATCTGCAGATGATGATGGTGATGATGATGATGATTATATGATGATGATGATATCACGATGGTGTTAATGACGATGATAATGATGATGAAAATGATGGTGATCATGATGATGATGATGATAATCATGATGATGGATGATTGATGATGATGAGGAGGAGGAGGTGGACTCACACCACTATTATCTCCCTTGAATACTCGTGACCTACAGATGAAGGAGGTAGATAAAAAAAAAGTTCGCTTTTCTACATTTTACAGGATACATTGATTTATCTTTACCAGGTTCTACATCTACAGCTATTTTAGGAAGAGATCACAGAAAAATGCATGTTGATATAAGATGTCTAACTAATTCTGCCTTATTTTACACATCATGGGTCTAATCACCACGGGGTTGTATTTTTGTCTAAATTTTGATAGGTGTCACGCAAACATGAAATTAAAAAAAGTTCAATCTGGTAAATATTTGTTAAATGTGTTTTTAAATGCAGATATTGGATCAATGAAGAATTTAAGCATATTACATGTTGCAAAATCTTTTTTTATCTCTATGCCACGAACAAAAACATTACAATGGGACCCTATGGAAATTAATTGGAGGGTTGACGATGCTGATGATAATGGTTGATGTTATTGATAATTATGTTCATGATGACATTGATGAACATGATGATATTGATGATGACGATGATGATGATAACGTTGATGATGATGATGATACGTTGATGATGATGATGATGATGATGATGATAATGGTGATGATGATGATTGATGGTGATGATGATTTTATATTTAATATTAATTAAAGATGGTGATGATGTTTTTAATGATTATAACAATTTGAAGATTAATGATGATTATAATTATGACGATTTATGATGATTTGGATAATGATGATGCTGCTTCTTTCTCTGCTGCTGACGCTGATGTGATAATAATGATGATGGCAATATTGATGATAATGATGGCACTGTTGATGATAATAGTTATAATAAGATGATGATGATTTTGATTGTTCATTTCGATGATAAACTATGGTGAGGATGGTTACTGTTGATGATGACACTGATTATTTTTATTGCCGATAATAATGATGTATGATGAAACTAAAATTGATAAGGAATGATAATGACGCTTAATGAGCATGATAATTAATACTCATGATGATTGATGATAATGATAATAGTAATCATTTGTTGATGATGATGTAGATGTTGGTGATAATGATGACGGTGATGATGATGATTAGTAATAATGATGATTGATGATGTTTATTTTGGTGGTGATGATGATGATTACGACAATGATGATGATATTAAAGATGATGATAAATGATTGATGATGATGATGATGATGATGATTATAAATGATGCTGCTGATGATGATGATAATAATCAATGATGATGATGGATGATTGAGGAGGAGAAGGTGGATTGACGACGCTGATGATGATTGATGTTGATGATGACAATTATGTTCATGATGATGATAGTATTGGTGATCATGATAATATTGTTAAAGATTATGATGATTAATGATTGATGAGGATGATTGATGTGATTTTAATGGTGGTCATATGATGATGATGATGATGATGATGACGATGATGAATATTGATGAAGTCAATGATGGTGATGATGATTGAATTGGTTGGAAATTGTTTTACTTGGTTTGTTTTGTCAGACTATAATATAGGTATACATGTATATTCAACTATATTCTGATTTTAATATAATGGCTGGTTTCATAACCTCATAATTATCTATTACATTATGTACCCCTAAATGTGTATTAAATAGGCATTCTGCTTCTGCATTCGGCAAGATTAAAGAGGGTACATGCTATTCTTAATTTCAGGACATGTGAAGAAATGGACTTCATACCTGACGTGGCTCAAGGAATATCCCAGGGCCGAGAATTTGTGGCAGTAAACAAGAATATCGAGCGTGTCATGTCAGATATGGATCAGATCAAAACCACACGACAGCAGAAGAAAGCCGCGCTTGGGAAGTCGAGAAAAGACGTTCTGCAAAGTATCAAAAAATTCAGAAAGCATGTGAACAAAGTATTCGATACTCTTGAGAAGAAAGTCACAGATGATATGGAGACTCTTTACAACGACACCGACAAAGACATCCAAGATGACATAGACGCCTGCGACGACTTCATGGCGAAGCTGAAACAAATGAAGCAACAACTTGATGCAAACAGCGCTACCAACGAGTCTCAGACATTTATATTTGTAAAGAAATGTCAACAGCAGATGATGGATGGAGACCAACTGATCCAAAAGTTGTCAACCCCTAGAAAGGACAGAATACAGTTCATCAATGATCCAGAGATAGAGCGGGTCCTTGCCAGAATAACCAGTCTTGGAAAACTTGAAATGTGTTCAACTGTACCAGAAGTCAGGAAACAGAAGAAGGCCCAAGCCTACAAAGCTGATAATGGGAGAGACTATAATGTAAGAATTAAAGGGGACAAAAATGTTTGCGATATAACAGGATCCTGTCAGATGGCTGATGGAGCAATATTACTTACTGATTATAGTAACAATAAATTGAAACGACTGGACACCTCATATACATTGATTGACCACTGTGACATACCTGGCTCACCGGGGGCAGTATGCTGTATTGACCACCGTGAGGCAGCCGTAACAAACGAGAGAAACAACATATACTTTGTGTCTGTGGACAGAAAGATGAGAGTTACTCGGTCCATCCAGATTAATCACACTGTATCGGGTCTAGCATACAACAACAACCAACTATATGTCCCAGACGGCGCCAACAAAGTATACATCTACAACATGTCAGGCACGTGCCTCCGTACACTCTACAAGGACAACAACGATGTGGAGATGTTCTCCGATCGACAGCATATTGCTGTCAGTCCGGATGGCACCAAGGTCTATGTGGCAGATTCAGATAAAGGGCTGGTGACACTGGACAGTTCAGGACAACTCCTGGCTACATTCTCTGATATTCAGCTCGGTGATGCCACGGGAGTGTGTGTGGACTATGAGGGTAATGTGTTTGTGTGTGGGAACATGTCACACAATGTGATACAGGTGGATGAGTGGGGAAAACAGAAGATTGGAGAGGTAGCAACTGAGGCAGATGGGATAACATGTCCATGGTCAGTCTGTATTGATAAACTAAAATCAACAATGATGGTAACATTGGAGAAAGACACAGTGAGAGTATTTGACATTAAGTGAGAGATTTAGCTCATCCTGACATGTTGAAAAAAGTTCCAATAACAATAGCGATTAAGAATGTCCGTTTATCTTTGATTTTGAACTGAAATTACCCATACAAATATTGCTATGTAACCTGATACTGAACGTGTATATATATATAGTGTGTATGTGATTTGTTATATACATGAAGTTGATTGATTACACGTCAGACGATGTAACCGCCGCAAAATGGTTATCAATATAAGATTTACAACTTTTTAGAAGCCGTAACCTCAGTTGACAAATATTGTTTTCATGAAATAATAAAGAGTGGGAACTTTGGATTAGTGATTCTGAGATAACATTTTCAGGTTGATTGGTGTGAGCCTCACTGCCTGAATATTGTTCAAGGCTGGATGTTTTATCTCCCTTGCTTAACACATGCAAAGCAGGAGTGAGCTGTTGACCTCACCTTTCAGTTAAAATTTTGCAATATATGATTATGTATGGCAGTTTAAATATACGAATAATATTTGATTAGGCGTTTAATAAAAGATAAACATAAATTGTAAAATGATATCTTGGATGATTAATGTGAGATAAATTTCAATAGTTTAACACACCAATAGTTTAACACACCAATAGTTTAATACACCAATAGTTTAACACACCAGTAGTTTAACACACCAATAGTTTAACACACCAGTAGTTTAACACACCATTTTAGAAAGAAATGGAATGATCAATCAGGTTTTATTTTATATAATAGAGCATATAATCAGATTTTATATTGATTGATAAATTGCATGTTATGTTATATTTTAGGTTTTTGAATTAATGAAATATTTAGTTCTTAAAAAAATATTTTTAAATAAAAAAGGCATTGATCTGGTTTTATATTTATTTCGGCAGGTGATAAATGCTAACTTCTTGACTTGATAGACTATTTTAATTCTGAAGTATTTATATTTACTTAAAGGGACACATAGCAATCTTGAGTTTTATTCAAACATTAAAATGTGCTCCTCAATTTACTTATCCTACGTCATTTTGACTTTAAAACTGCTTGCATATAATTAAATAAACAAGCGGTCAATGACCTTGAAGCTCTACTGATAGGTTTTGATAGCTAGATCAGCATTCCTGTGATGTTTCATGAAAATCTGTCGAGTAATTTCAGAGAGGTTGTTACAAGTTTTTATATAACTCTATGCAAACAAAGATAACCGCTGGCAACCATGTTTAATGTCGAATCAAAATGATTTTCGACAAGGACCAACATCATGTCATGCTGATCATTTTAGAAAAAGTCCAATATCAATATCACTTACAGTTTTTAAGAAGGAGTCGCTACAAACTTGTCTTTTAAAATCTATTTTTAGCCATGGCGGCCATCTTGAATTTCCGGCCAATCTGAAATTTTGATAGGATCACAATTCTTGTGAAGTTTCATGAAATTCCATCAAGTAGTTTCATAGGAGTAGTCGCTACAAGTTTTTACTATATAACTATGTAAACAAAAATGCCCGCTGGCAGCCATGTTTAATGTAGAAGTGATTTTTCGACAAGGACCAACAACATGTCATGTTGATCATTTTAGAAAAAGTCCCGTATTAATATCACTTATAGTTTTCAAAAAGTAGTCGCTAAAATCTTGTGTTTTAAATATCTATTTTTAGCTGTGGTGACCATCTTCAATTTCCGACTGACCCGAAATTTTGCTAGGACCAAAATTATGTCAAACTGATCATTTTAGAAAAGACGTCCCATATCAATATCACTTATAGATATCAAGATGTAGTCGCTACAAATTTGTTTTTAAACAAGAAGTAGTCGCTACAAACTTGTATTCTGAAAATCTATTTTTAGCCATGGTGACCATCTTGAATTTCCGGCCGATCAATTAGATGAATTGCTAGGATCAATTAGACATCAAGAGCAACATTCCTGTGAAGTTTCATGAAAATTCGTCGAGTAGTTTCAGAGGAGTAGTCGCTACAAGTTTTTATTATATAACTCTATGTAAACAAAAATGGCCGCTGGCGGCCATGTTTAACGTCGCATCAATTTTCGACAAGGATCAACATCATTCCATACTGATCATTTTAGAAAAAGTCCCATATCAATATCACTTATAGTTTTCAAGAAGTACTCGCTACAAACTTGTTTTTTGAAAATCTATTTTTAGCTGTGGCGGACAGATGAATTTCCGACCAACCTGAAATGTTGCTAGGATCATTTAGACATCAAGAGCAACATTCCTGTGAAGTTTCATGGAAATCCGTCGAATAGTTTCAGAGGAGTAGTCATTATAAGTTTTTACTAAATAACTCTCTGTAAACAAAGATGGCAGCTGGCAGCCATGTTTAACGTTGAATCAAAATGATTTTCGACAAGGACCAACATCATGTGATGCTGATCATTTTCGAAAAAGTCCCATATCAATATCACTTAGAGTTTTCAAGAAGTAGTAGTTTTTAGATTTGGCAGCCATCTTGGATTTCACATCAACATGAATTTTTGCTAGGATCAACTAACTAGACTTCATGGGCAACATTTCTGTAAAGTTTCATGAAAATCCATTTAGTAGCTTCAGAGGAGTAGTCGCTACAAAAAAAGTTTACGGTCGGACGGACGGACGGACGACGGACACCGCACCACGCCATAAGCTCTGCTGATCTCTGATCAGTAGAGCTAAAAATTGAGATTTCTATTTTCTTCACTATTTCACCAAATTTTTAAATATATTATTGATGCACTATTATAAAAAGTCAGTAATTTGTAAAGATAATTTGCTTTGAACTATTCTAACAATTACTATTAATGATTGAACAAATGCAAGTGAAGAGAAAAACTAACGGGACGCCTTGAGTTTTTAAAAAATCAAGATTGCCGTGTGTCCCTTTAATAAAGCATTAATCAGATTTTATCTTTATTCTTTTATTGCATTCTTTCAAACATTAATATTAAAACTATAATTGTTACTCCTTTATTGAATATTTCCGCACCTTGGCCTTTTTCAAGAGAAAATATTTCACAAAACCTTTTCTCTTGAAGACAAGGGGACGAAATTTTGAATAAAGAAGTAACAAGTTTTAATACAACTCCCTTTATGGAGGATTTATTGAAGATTACATTAATATTACTTATAAATATCGTTCAAAGCAAATAAAAATTTTTCCAGATTATGAATTAATTGATTATATTACACCAACAATATACTTACACCTATGGTAGAATGAAGCGGAAACAATGAAAACGTTTTTTTTTTTCTTCAATGATATGCAAGAAAGTTTAAATTCAAAATGATTAATAAATCGATATGCTTATTCTACTTCTTGATATCAAGATTGCTGTGCGAAGCTTTATATGATGAATGTATTTTATTTTGTTTTTGTCATGTTGATTGGAGTAATGTAACTCGGCCACGGCATGTTCATTAATTAGAGGTTAATATACGGCCGTTGTGTGCCTTTTGTCGATAATGGCACACCTAGTGCCGTAATGGCCCGAGGGCCATGCACTAGGTGTGCCATTATCGACAAAAGGCACACCAAGGCCGTATATTAACCTTTTTTATTACATACCTTACTATTAATGGAGAAGAACAAAAACAAGAGGTCAATGACCTTGAAGCTCTACTGATAGATTGTTGATAGCTAGGTCAACATTCCTGTGAAGTTTCATGAAAATCCATCAAGTAGTTTCATAGGAGTAGTCTCTACAAGTTTTCATTATATAACTCTATGTAAACAAAGATGGCCACTGGCGGCCATGTTTAATGTCAAATCATAATAATTTTTGACAAGGATCAACATCATGTCATACTGATCATTTTAGAAAAAGTCCCATATCAATATCACTTATAGTTTTCAAGAAGTAGTCGCTACAAACTTGTATTTTGAAAATCTATTTTTAGCCATGGCGGCCATCTTGAATTTCCGGACAACCTGAAATTTTGCTAGGATCAATTAGACATCAAGAGCAACATTCCTGTAAAGTTTCATGAAAATCTGTCTAGTAGTTACATAGGAGTAGTCGTTACAAGTTTTTACTATATAACTCTATGTAAACAAAGATGGCCGCTGACAGCCATGTTTAACATCGAATCAAAACGATTTCCAACAAGGACCAACATCATGACATGCTGATCATTTTCAGAGAAGTAGTCGCTACAAGTTTTCATTATATAACTCTATGTAAACAAAGATGGCCGCTGGAAGCCATGTTTAACGTCGAATCAAAATAATTTTCGACAAGGATCAACATCATGTCATACTGATCATTTTAGGAAAAGACGCATATCAATATCACTTATAGTTTTCAAGAAGTAGGCGCTACAAACTTGTATTTTGAAAAATTATTTTTAGCTTTGGCAGCCATCTTGAATTTCCGGCCGACCTGAAATTATGCTAGGATCAACTAGACATCAAGAGCAACATTCCTGTGAAGATTCATGAAAATCCGCCAAGTAGTTTCAGAGGAGTAGTCGCTACAAATTTTTACTATACTATACAAACTCTATGTAAACAAAGATGGCCACTGGCGCCCATGTTTAATGTCGAATCAAAATAATTTTCGACATAATTTTTGACAAGGATCAACATCATGTCATGCTGATCATTTTAGAAAAAGTCCCATATCAATATCACTTACAGTTTTCAAGAAGTAGTCACTACAAATTTATTTATTTTAAAACTATTTTTAGCCGTGGTGGCCATTTTGAATTTCCGGCCAGTCTGAAATTTTTCTAGGATCAACTAGACATCAAGTGCAACATTCCTGTGAAGTGTCATGAACATCCGTCAAGTAGTTTCAGAGGAGTAGTCGCTACAAGTTTTTACTATATACCTCTATGTAAACAAAAATGGCCACTGGCAGCCATGTTTAACGTCGAATCAAAATAATGTTCGTCTAGGCTCAACATCATGTCATACTGATCATTTTAGAAAAAGTCCCATATGAATATCACTTCTAGGTTTCAAGAAGTAGTCGCTACAAACTTGTTTTTTAAAAATCTATTTTTAGATTTGGCGGCCATCTTGGATTTCACATCAACATGACGGACAGACGGACAGACAGACGCCGCACCACGGCATAAGCTCTGCTGATCTCTGATCAGTCGAGCTAAAAACAACAGTGCATTTTTATGACAAAATACGTCGACATGTTTACAAAACGGTGTACATTAAACATAAAAGTAACATAGCATGCAAACAATTATTTGGCAAATAAATACATTACATTAAATTAATAATTAAGTTAGTTTTCTCCCTTGTCTAAATGATTTAATTTCAACTTCAAACTTTTATTTACTGGTCGTGATCCTCAGCCATAGCGCGTCAATATGACGTCTTTGTATTGCTTGATGACGTTGATGTATTAGCGTGCGGACAGTCTGTTGCTACTGTGCCGATTTTCCATAATCCATAATGGCACAGTGTGCCGATTATGGATTTAGAAACAGGACTGATAATCATTGTTTTTCTACTAAAATGTGTTACTATTTATAGTAAGGTATGTAATAAAAGTTTTTATTATGGCCCTAAGTGTGTAAAAATGGGAACGTGGCTCCATTGTAAATATAGTGTCTATAAAGAATTTGCAGCAGTTGTGCAGGTTCAGTAGAAGGTTATATGCCATTCTCCATATGTTATCTTGATGTAAATGGAGGATGAGCCTAAAATGTTCATTCCTTTTCGGCGCCATATAACCTTTCTTGTGTTAGTGTGCCGTAATCAATTCCCTCCTGAAATTCACATTAACATGTTAGTTTTACCTGCCTTTGTAAATATGTAAAAAAAACGTTTTTATATTAAAATATATTATCAATTAAATAAAGAATGTGGTCTAAACGAATTGCAGCAATTAAAATGTATTCTTATTAAACTTTGAGATCTTGTATTCTCTTATCCCTCTTTATTATAGAGTGTCCAACTTTATTATTCACCATCTGTTTAGAGAGTTATACTAAGGGAAATCTAAACCCTGTTTACGGTAGTTATATTTTTAACTTTATTAATTTTACATCCATTACAAAACAAGCTGCACAGCGTATACAAATCACTCTCGATGGGTAAGACAGACGTGGTCTTGATATGAATCCGTGGGAAATCCGAGTGGGTGACCACCATACTCACAACACCCAGACGGGGATTCGAAGCCGGTTTGCATGGATGAAAAACGTCTGTTCCACCGACTACACTACCCAGACACACTTAATGTACTTGATGCATACTGGACTTTAAGGAAATTAATGCAAATTAAAATGAAATGCTAATCGATTACGAGGTGGATAAGGCAAATTTAATTACTTGGTGAGCCTTTAATCTAAGGGATATTCCAATGAAACATACCTGGGACCCAAGGAAGGCAATTTAATAATCATTTCTTTGTGAACCATATTTTCCAAAATTGATTCTTTAAGCTCAATTTTGCATCTATGGGTGGGTGGTCAGTTTCAAAAGTGCCTTCCTGGTGTCACATGTATGTTTTAATAAAATATCCCTCAGATTAACGGCTCAATTAAAGTAATTCAATTTGCCCTATCCACTCCGATTAACATCTCATTTTAATTTGCATTAAATTCTTTTTGTACTGGGGAAAGTCGTCACTTATTTCCATATTTTGGTGCCTGGCTTTCATCCTAAGATACGGAAGAGTTTGTGACCAAGGTTTATTAAGATATTCAGTAATTCAAAGTACCCGTTTGAAGAAAGTAAGCCTGACACTAGCAATTTATTTCCTGAACGCATAAGTGAGAGAAATCACAGCACCGGGACAATACTTACCTTTGTCACTAGAGATAAGAACTCTTATATTTTGGGGTATAGTATGGTGTGTACGAATTGGGTTAAACTGCACTTTTAACAAGCTCCCAGTCATATATTGACGGTGTGTACTTCTAGCAGTGTGCTTAATGCTCAACTTTATACTGCTGTGCTGTCACACTGGAATATCACGTCGTAGACACATGACATGATACTCCACCCAGACCGACACCTGACCGACCAGTCCCAGAACTACCCTTTATATGCTGAACTTCAAGCAAGGAGCTACTATAGTGTATTTATAAAGTTTTAAGTATAACCCGGTCGGGGATTGAACAACCGACCTCCCACATGCGGAGAGATATTTTGGGGAATTAATAAAACCATATATATTTGATTACATTACGGGTCGTCGTTTTTGTAAAGTTTTCATGTTGCTCTCTCTCGGTGTGATTAGTCTGTTATTGATTTTTGTCTAGTGCTGGAAGCTGGGGAACGAAACAAACTGAAATGAAACTCTGTCATTGATATTCACCTTGTTTTATTTTGCGCATACAAATATCCTCGCAAAACAAACATTTATATAGTTTCAGAGTTCAATAAGGACTTCTCACAAATGTGAATGTTGTCACACTGGTGTCTTTTTCAAATTCTTCCCAACGTGGAAAGAGTATACATACAGGAGTCATTACTGAGACATGGTTCCAGGCAATGTATCCAAAGTCCTACTTTAGAGATTTAAAGACACTCTAGCTGTATATAAGGGCGTGAACCAAAAGCATATGGGAGCGATTTAACGCTTTAAGCTCATGAAACGTAGCTGGAATCCCAAATATAAGGTAGTTTTACAGCGAACATAGCTCTTTTTTTTGTTTACCTGCGATCGGCTAATAGCATAAAAAATACACACCCATTCACTGCAAAATAATATAGCCTACTCGAGTTTCAAATCCATGCCTTACGGACTGGCAATTACTACGCTTTAACACTGAGCTAATCCAATTAATTATATCAATAGCGTTATTTTTATCGATATACTGTTAGCGTTGTAGAAATTATCTTTTGTTCATTTTCTGTGTTTGATGCAATGCATTTCTAAGTGCACACGTATACCAAAGCCCAACCCCCCCCCCTCACCCCCCCCCCCCCCCCCCCCCCCCCCCACAGAAAATATAGATTTCAAATTCCAACATTAGAATTGTATAAGCTGAAAATATACTGTGTATATTTTGTTAAAATAATGTTGGAAAATAACCTAAAGTCCATTATTAAACGAATAGATATTTAAAATCAAAAGTTGTATTTCAATTGTCTCTGTATCCTAATGGTTATATGTACGGATTGTCAATCTGGAGGTATCGAATTTGAATCCCGTGTTCAACTACTTTTCAATGATTAGGAGAGTGACGTTTTCATATAGATATTGCTACAATGCATGATGGATTAAAAATGATGTCCTTGTACATGTATAGGTTTTCATTCGTATATATACGAGTTTCCAGCCAAGTTTCATAAGCTTGAATTTGGTAGTAAACCAAGCGTAAAATCCCTAACATTTTCTTTAGGTACAAGATATTATATGAACATACGAAGAATATGCTGTTTGCTCACTCAACATAGTGTTCAACAGTTTAAGCAGTTATTCTCAACTTATTTTAAACTAGTTTCAACCTTTATCATTCACTATGTTAAATCAGTTTTAGCCTATATCCCCAACATAGGTTACATTAGTTTCAGCCTTTATATAACCAACGTAGGTTACATTAAAATTTCAACACTTGGGTTAAATCAAATTCAGCCTCTTTCCCCAAAATAGTTTTAATCAGTTTCACTTTTTATCCTCAATTATTTTAACACTTTTTATACTATCCTTAGCATATGTTAAATTAGTTTCAACTTTATTTCCAAAAACTGTTTAAGCAGATTTAGCTTTCATTCCCAACCATAATAGTTGCAGCAGAAGTTTTTTATTAATTATTGTCAGCACTATAGTGTTTTAGAATGTCCGCACAAAGGTTTATTGAGAATGTCCGCATTTTAGTGTTTCCGTTCAATCCTCATTAGCCAGTGCCCCAAACACTTTGCTGTTGTACCTCTGTAAAGTATAAAACAACATGATAATGTATTTTTTATTTTATTATACCGAAAAACATGGTTCTGTGTGTGCTTTCGGAATCTCGGATTAATATTTCCAAATCATTTTCAGAAAGTTGTACAGTCCCGACATTTTAATTAACATTCACCGATTTTCATTTGCGCATATAGGAAAAACCACCGGGGGTGGGTGGGGGGTGGGGGGGACCAATACCTATTTATAAACATACTGTGGCGTCAGGTTTCATCATTAGAAATAAACTGTTACCGAGATAATGCGATTGGCGGAGCTGCCCGACAGTGACGTCACTCCAGCGGGTGACATTACAACACCGTACGACAATTCATGATATTCAATAGCAGCCTATGGGAATATAACATGGGGACTGACATGAGGTATAACATACTGTCTTGCTACCCTTGACATGCAATGTCACCCTCAGACATTGCCCTTAGACACAGGTCAGGTTCATCTACGTCTTTTTTTTTAAATTGCATTTTGGTAAATATAGTTTATAAATAAGCCCATTTATATTGTATTGTACCAGAGAAAATGGATTAACTCCAGTAAATACAGTTTTGTTAAGAAATGTAGGGTACAGAATCATTGCAATGTATAGAATAGCTTACCTTCGACTTTATCGCCATCATCACTAGAGAAGTCCTCATCAATGTTGATCTCATCCGGATTGGTTGTCTTTGTCAGCTCTCCGAGCTCCTCGTTTGTGGTATTGCTCCTGTATAACGCATATATATATATCCTGTATAACACACATATATATATCCTGTATAACACATATATATAGCCTGTATAACACATATATATATCCTGTATAACATACAATTATAATACATATATTATAATAGATATATCATGTACTGCTATGACACACAGATAGTAAAAAATCCTGTACACAACACGCACTCACGCACTCTCACACGCACGCACGCACGCACGCACGCACGCACTCGCGCACACATGTATATATAGAACACACATATAACATGTTCACGTATATTCGTAACACGTATAAGTTTTATACATAAATGTTACATGTGTATTATACGTGTGTTGTACATGCCACAT